>SZWC01035054.1:0-13327 GCA_023375785.1 Penium margaritaceum | reverse complement strand
AAGGGCGCGATGGAAAGCTTGAGATCTAAGCTTTCCAACGAGCCATAGCGCGCAACTTTTGGTGGCTATTTGAGTCCGGCACAGGCGGGTGAAGAGAGGATGGCGGCTGACGCGATTTGCGTCTGCGGCTCCTCCACGTCCGTGCGGCTTCCAGGAAGCTGCACGGCTGGAGTCAGCACCTACAAAAGGTACTGGTGCCTCTGGTGCCTGAGTGGCCACGGCCGCCGCTGCTGCTGTTGCTCGCTGATGGTGCTGTTGCTCGCCCGGTTTGCGGCTCCAAGTCGCCACACGGGCGGCCTCGGACCGGCTGCTGCTGCGCGCAAGGGCTCCAACGGCCTCAAGCCGTTGTGGCACGCTGCAGCTGCAGCACGAACCTGCCGTTGCGGTTTCTGACGCATCAGGATGATGGCATATGCGTCGCTGCGTGCTCTTGTCGCTTCAAGCGACTCAGGGTGGTGATGGGTCCAACCAGGACCTGCTGCTGCTGCTGTGGGCTGCTGCCACTGCTGCTGCTCACTGCTGCTACAGCTGCTGCGTCTCTGCTGCGCAGCACGACGAGCACTGGCTCGCCTGCTCTGATACCATGAGAAGATTCCAGGAAGCTTCCTAGCCTTTCTGCTTGCTAGCCTGACAGCACGGGTCTGGCTGGTTGACACACAGGTCATGCAAGGGACAGCAAGGGTAGGGAGAGACACGTGCACTTGTATCTCAAGCTTCAACTGAAGTTAATGCAGAGAGAGATAATAAATGACAGGTCCACAACATAAATAGCCGCCGTGGCTCACGGCGGGTGGCGCACACGGCGGTGCCTGTCAAACCTGAACCGGCCCAAAACCACTGTTTTGGCCATAATTCTGCGCACAAGTGTCCAAACGGAGTGCCGTCTGATCCTACGAATGCACAACAAAAAGATAGACACAACGACTGGTCACACGCCTACGTCCGGGAACAGCCGGAGAGTGTAAGAGAACAAACATGTAAATCAGCCTGGCAGGGTTGTCCACCGAGAAAATCCTGAAGACCTCCAAACGTAGTCCGTGGGCTGTGGGAGCCCTCTGGTACACTGGGTAGGCTGCCAGGCTGCCTCCAGCGGGTGGAGCATCACCTCAGGGAACTCTGTCTCCAGCTGGGTCCGCCTCAAGGATCTGCACGAGCATGGACACGGCCGAGTGGTCACAACCAACTGTACAACTGTGTATGACTGACAACATCACAACAGCCGCTGCAGCAGCAAAGGCAGCCGTTGTAGCCGTGGCAGCAAAGCGAATGGGGCGGGGGATTTTTTTTCTTGCATTTTTTTTCTCTTTTGTCGTCTATCATAGTGGGCAGCTGCCCGCTGCTAGCTGCGAGTAGCAGGTTGCTACTCACTGACAGCGAGCCGGTGCGTACTGGCAGCAATGAGCTGCTGTTCGCCGCTCGCTTGCTGCAGGCAGCAAGCAGCAGTAACGGCTACTTGCAGCTGCTCGTTGCAGCCAATGCTGCAGCTAGCTACTACTGTGACTCGCTACTATAGCTGTTGCAGCCTGTTGCTACTGCTGAACGCTGCTGCAGCTGCTTCTTGCTGCCGTTGCTGCTCGTTCTTGCTGCGAGCTGCTGCTACTACGGCCTACTACTGCTACGAGCTGCTACTGTTCTAGTCTCCCGCAAACTGCTGCTTCTGCCTGCTGCTACTTCTGCACGCAGCTGCTACTGGCTGCTGCTGCCACTCCTCACTGCCGTTGCCTGCGGCTGCTAGTGCTGCAGACTGCTACTGCTGTGTGCTGGTGCCAATCACTGCACATGGGTGACGTTGCAGCATGCGTCGTCGGCTGTAGGTGTTGGACGTGGCTTGCCGCTCACCTCCTCGCGTCACACGTGGGGATCAGTGCTACAGAAAAAATTCGGCAGCATTTCCCCTGGCCTAGTGGCCGTGGGAAAAAAACTGATGTCGCCACCAGGCAAGTCACTGCTGCCGAAAAAAATCCGACAGCATTTCCCCTGCATTGGCGCGTATGGGGGTCCGCCGGCGTTTTCTAGCACTGTACGCCAGTCTTCTGCTGCTGCTCCTACGCTCTGGCTCTGATACCAAGCTAGATAACCTAGGCAGCAGGTTGGGGCAACCTGCGTTGTTGATGCTTCCACGCTCGTTGCTTAAGTCTGCTGCCCCCTCAGTCTGCTGCTCTAGAGTCTAAGTTTGGAAGCTCTGGGTTTGTTACTCAGAAACGTGCGAGCGAGTGTTAGCGCCAGAAAGCATCTGAAAACTGAACGTGACTGATTAGTAATGAAGAATGAGCAACAATGGGAGACCCCTCCTAGTTCTAGCTCCCCCCCCCACTAGTGTAGAACTTGTTACTCAGCTAGCCAGCCAATCGGAAAACAGTCTAGGATATTTTTTCTAGCAGGCAGGGTTTTCTCGGTGAGCCCTGGCAGACGCCCGACAGCCCAAAACCCGGGCGTCGTCCGTTTTGCCTGAAAACTGGACCATACCATAATACCGCCATTGCAAACGCAGTTGTGCGGTCAGAATCAGCTAGAAAAATAGCAGTAAAGAATTATGGCTACCCAAACCCAGGTAGTGCCTACGACAGTCAACGATGCCAAATAGGGCCATATAGCAAGAGACATGGACCCTAGGCACCGCAGGATGCTGCACATGCAATACCACTATTGGTTTTCGCGCATCTCTCATTGTACTCTCTTGTGTTCTCCCGGCTTGTGTACATCGGCGTGCAGATGACTGACGGCGAGACTCGACGGTGCTGGAGTGTCGCTCGGTGGAGTCGACGCGCGTCGAGGCCCACGCACTGTTTGCTAAAGCCTCTCCCTACGGCGATGCGCTCTGCTCCATCGGCAGGCCTCCGCGGCGGTCGGGCCGCCGGCGGTCACTGCCACTGCAGATGCTGTTTCCACGCACTCAGCTTTGTTTCTGTTTGTGGCATTGCGTCTGCATCGTCATGCTATGCCTAGGGTCCATGTCTCCTACTATGTGGCCCTGCTTGACGTCACTGAGTGTTGTAGGCACTACCCGGGTTCAGGCAGCCATAACTCTTTGCTACTATTTTTCTAGCTGATTTTGACCGCACGATTGCAGTTGCAGCGTCGGGATTATGGTATGGTCCAGGTTTCAGGCAAAACGGACGACGCCCGGGTTTTGGGCTGTTGGGTGTCTGGCAGGGCTCACCGAGAAAACCCTGCCTGCCTGAAAATAGGTCAAGGACTATATTCTGATTGGCTGGTTAGCTGAGTACAAAGTTCTACACTACTGGGGGGGAGCTAGAACTTGGAGGGGTCTCTCATTGTTGCTCATTCCTCATTCCTAATCAGTCACTTTCAGTTTTTAGGTGCTTTCTGGCGCTAACACTGGTGCGCGCGTTTCTGAGTAACAAACCCAGAGCTTCCAGACTTAGACTCTAGAGCAGCAGACTGAGGGGGCAGCTGACTTAAGCAACGAGCGTGGAAACCCGCACGCTGCATCAACAACGTTGCTGCCCCAACCTGCTGCCTAGGATTTCTAGCTTGGTATCAGAGCCAGAGCGTAACAGCAACAGTAGAAGACTGGCGAACAGGTGCCAGACAACGCCGGCGGACCCCCATACCCTCCAGTGGAGGTGAAATGCTGCCGGATTTTTTTCCGGCAGCATTGACCCGCCTGGTGGCGGCGTCAGTTTTTTCCCACGACCACTTGGCCAGGGGAACTGCTGCCGAATTTTTTTGGCAACACAGACCCCCATGCGTGACGCGAGGAGGTGAGCGGCAGGCCGCGTCTGACACCTTCGAGCGACGACGCACGCTGCAACGTCACCCAGGTGCAGTGAGTAGCACCAGCACGCAGTAGCAGCAACGTGCAGCAGCGGCAGCCGCATGCAACGGTAGCGAGCAGCGTCAGCAACAGCCAGCAGTAGCTGCGTGCAGTAAGAGCAGCAGGGAGAAGCAGCAGCTCGTAGTAGCCCACAATAGCAGCAGCCCGCAATAGCAACAGCCCGTAGCAGCAGCTCGCAACAGCAGCAGTAGTAGCAACAGCAGTAGCAGTGCGCAGTAGCAGCCTATAGTAGCAGCCCGCAGCAGTAGCGAGCAGCAGCCGCAACACGTAGTAGCTGCAGCAGCGTGCAACAACAGTAGCAAGCTGCAGCAGCCGCAGCAGCAGCTTGCTGCAACAGCAGTAGCAACGAGCAGCTGCTGGCAGCAGCCAGCCGTGGCTGCTACTGCTCGCAGCTCGTAGCGAGAAAGCAGCGAACAGACGCCCGCTGCTGCCAGCGAGCAGGAGCTCGCTCCTGCTAGCGAGCAGCAACTCGCTCCTGCTAGCGAGCAGCAGCCCGCTGCTCGTAGCAGATAGGAGGCGGCTGCCCGCTGTGATAGGAAAAATAGGAGAGAAAGAAAAACGAGGAGGAACAAAAAAAATCCCCACCCTCGTAGCCCGTAGCAACAGCCCGCAGTAATAGCGAGCAGCAGCCAAAGCACACAGCAGCTGCAGCAACGTGCAGCAGCAGCAGCGGGCTGCAGCAGCCACAGCAGCCGCGGCAGCTCGCAGCAAAAGCAGCTACTGTTGCAACTACAGTCACAGCAACAGCAGCAGCAGCAACAGCAGCCGCAGCCGTAATAGCAGTAGCTGCAACAATAGCAGCAGCAGTAGCAATAGCAGCAGCAGCAGCACCTGCATCAGCAGCAGCAGCAACAGCCACAGCAGTAGCAGCATCAACAGCTGTAGCAGCAGCAGCTACTGCTGCAGCGGCTACAACTACAGCGGCAACAGCAGCAGCAACATCGGCCCCAACAACCGTCACTGCTGACGTCAACATCCCGCTGTTGATGTCACTACTGACGTCATCAACAAAAAGAAAAGAGGGGAAGAAAGGGAAGGGGAAAGACAAATGAAGGGGTGGGTAGAATTCCCACCGCCCCAAGCCACTGCTGATATCAGCAACACAAAGACAAAAACACAAAAACAAAAAAAACAAAAACAAGGGACACCAATCCATGGCTGGTAGCCCCGGTTGGGAGGGGTCCTCCTCTATTGGGGGGACCCCTTGCCCCCCTTTCTTGCAGCGACTGCAGTAGCAGCAGCAGCAGCAGCAGTAGCAGCAGCAGCAGTAGCAACAGTAGCAGCAGCAGCAGTAGCAGCAGCATCAGCAGCAGCAGCAGCAATAACAGCAGCAGCAGGAGCAGCAGCCCACTGGTGTCGTTGGCGGCAACCCTGACCCCCTCGTTGCTCTTGAGCAACAGCTGGCCGCCTTGACGCAACAGCTTACAGCGCTACAGGTAGTAGCCTCCCAGACTGCCACCAGTGCGCCGCCGTCGTTCATCCCTCCAGGGCACGCCAACCCAGCTGTGTCTGCTGCCACATACTACTTGGCACAGCAGCAGACTCAGCGCCAGCGGTAGACAGTGACCTCTGTCCTTGGCCCCACTCTGGGCGCCGACCGTAGGCAGAAGGACTTTGAGATGCCGCCGCCGCCGCTTCAAGCCGGCGAGCAGTTTCGGAGCTGGGAGCTCAACTTCCGGATCTGGGTACAAGGTGAGGGCCTGTGGGCATACTACACCCTCCCTTATGATTCTACCCAGGCCGACCAGCTGTATGATGCTGGTCGCGCCGTCCATGCCCTCGTCCCAGTCGCCCCTCCAGCCTCCCGCCTGGCCCCAGAGCCTTTCCTCAGCGACTTCACCTCTGGCAACATCCCAGACCTTGCAGCCGCATGGCACGTCCTCACCAGGCCCCATCGTGTGTCCAGTGACGCTGAGATCAGCCGTCTGCTCCAGGAGTTCAACTCCCTATACATGGGGGAGATCGAGACGGTCACTGCCTACTGGCAGCGGGCGGAGGACATTCTTTGTCGTCTTGGCAAATCTGCTCCACCCCCTCTGTCCGCGCTCCTCACCATCAAGTGCGGCGCCACCAGTGCGTACGCGGACGTCTTTGTTCACTACCCCCAGGACGTTCTCTCCACCATGGCGGCCTAGGGCACCCTCATGCCCTGGGCATACGAGCTCTTCCTCCGCATTGAGGAAGCTTGCCAGGATTCCCAGCTCCGTCGCGCGGAGGCTCTTGCATCCCCTGCCGTCGCCTCCCCTGCCGTTGCCTCCGTGGCCGTCGCCTCCCCCGCCGCAGCTACCTCATCGTCTTCGGGGAAGAAGAAGAAGAGCCGGAACAAGAAAGGTAAGGGTCCGCCGCAACAGCAGCAGCAACAGCCGTCGACCGGGTCCAGCCGTGGTGACCCGGTCTGCCACAACTGTGGCCAGTCCGGGTACAGGTGGTACACGTGCCCTCTCCCGACGGACGAGGCGTGTGTCATCGCCACCATGCGTCACCAGTGGGATCGCCGTCTCGCCTCTACCGCCGTCGCTGCTGCTGGCCCTGACACTTCGACCTCGTCCAGCAGCTCCGCCACTCTGAAAGCTCCGCGAGTCCCGCAAACACCCTCGCCGCAACAGTACTACCCAGTGGTGTGGTTGCCCGCCCCGCAGCAGGGCGGCAAGCTCACCCCCCGCGGACATCCCTACACCTTCCTCGGTGTCTCTCGTTAGTCCAAGGCCTGGCGCTTCTGGGATTCCTCCCGGCACTGCATCCTCGAGTCCCGGGATGCACTATTCTTGAGGACCTGTTTCCTCGCGACCTCATTCCCTCCGGCTTATATGTGTCTATCCCGTTGCGTGGGGGAGTGAGTCCGTCCTCCGTCCTGTCGCTTCCGGGTGACACATTCCCCAATCCCTCTGCACCGGTAGCCTCAGTCGTGTCCGCTGGTCTCTACGAGCCGGTAAACCCAGACACGTCTGCCGGTCCCTCCAGGCCGACAACCCCAATCGTGTCCGCTGGCCCCTCCTGTCCGGTAGTCCCAGACGCTCCCGACAGTCCCTCCGGGCCACCAGCCCCTGTCGCATCCGCTGGTCCCTCCGGATCGAGAGCCCCAGTCGTGTCCGCTGGTCTCTCCGGTCCGGCAGTCCCAGGCGCGCCCTCCAATCCCTCCGGGCGAGCAGCCCCAGTTGCGTCCGCTGGTCCTTCTGGATCGGTAGCTCCAGTTGTGTCCGCTGGCCCTTACGGGCCAGCAGCTCCAACTGCGTCCGCTAGCCCATCCGGGCCAGCTACCCCGGTTGCATCCGCTGGCCCCTCCAGACCAGCAACCCCGTCTGCCTCCATTAGCCTGTCGGACTCAGTGCCATCTCCTGCCCTGCCATGCTACACACGTGGCCCGGGCGGCAGCCTCCGACCAAGATCGTCGACGAGCGTGCTTACCACGCTGTCGTACCACGCCCCGTGGCGCCTCGACCCCCGTGGCTCCACGTGTCTCCTCCACTCCCACAGTCACGAGTGGGGACCCTGGCACCAAGGCCCTCGGCTTGACCACCTCGTCCATCATTGCGGACCTTCACCCGGGCTCCGCACAAGGCTACACCATGCTCCATTACGAGCATCGGCATGTTGCCGTGGCTGCACTCGCGCGCATCCCACTAGGGGCTCGAGATGCACACGCTCTCTCAGTCCATCCTATAGCACGCCCGGAGGACCCAGCCACACTGCGCAAGGCACGAGCCTCTCCTGAGGCCGCACACTGGGACGCTGCCTGCGCTGATGATCTTGCTGCTATCCGATAGCACCATGTGTACGACCTCGTCGACCTTCCTCCAGGTCAGAAGGCCATCGGCGCCAAGTGGGTTTTTCGGCGCAAGTGGAAGCCAGACGGGTCCTTGGACAAGTACAAGGCCCACCTTACAGCCAAGGGGTTTGTCCAGATTCCTGGGGTCGACTACGACCAGGTCTTTGCCCCTTTAAGCCGGTTCTCCACTAGCCGTGCGTTCTTCAGCCTGGTCGCCCAGCATGGGTGGGAGCTGCATCAGATGGATATGAGCAACGTGTTTCTCCATGGCTCACTAGAGGATGAGGAGCTCTACATGGTGTAGCCCCCAGGCTTCGACGACGGCATTGGGAGAGTTTGGCAAGTGTGTAAGGCCCTCTATGGCCTAAAGCAGTTGCCTCGGTGCTGGAACCAAGAAATCAGCAGCATGCTCCTTCGGGGCGGACTCTAGCGCGGCACCGCTGACCCCGCACTGTTTGTCAGTCCGCGAGGCCAGACGTTTGCCGCTGTTCTTGTTTACGTCGACGATCTCCTCATTGCACTGCCAGACACGGCTGCCATCCAACGCGTCAAGGACTTCCTACACGCCGCCTACCAGATGAAGGATCTCGGATCTGCCAGAGTCTTCCTGGGCATGGAGCTCAAGCATGATCGCTCCCAGGGTGTCCTACACATCCACTAGGCCGCCTATGTGCAGACTCTGTCCACCCGCTTTGCGGAGGACCTGCCACTCGTGCCAAGCGCATCCTCACCCATCTCACCCGATGGCCAGGCGAAGCTGAAGAGTCCTGACCTAACTGTTGTGGGGGAGCCAGTTGACGTCCACGTACCTACGAGTCATCGGGTCACTGATGTTCCTGGCGACGACGACGCGCCCAGACATCGCGTTCTTTGTCAACCTGCCTGGCCCAGTTCTCTCAGGAGTCGCGTCACCTCCACTATGAAGCTGCGATCCGAGTACTACGCTATGTTTTCTCGACTCCTTGGCGAGGTCTCATGTTCCGCCGTCAGCCGTCGGTTGTCGCCGTGGGATACACCGACAGTGACTGGGCCGGCAGTCCGGACGCTAAGAGTCGCATAGGCTGGATCTTTTTTATTGGCGGCACAGATGTGTCCTGACGCAGTGGCANTGGGGGAGCCAGTTGACGTCCACGTACCTACGAGTCATCGGGTCACTGATGTTCCTGGCGACGACGACGCGCCCAGACATCGCGTTCTTTGTCAACCTGCCTGGCCCAGTTCTCTCAGGAGTCGCGTCACCTCCACTATGAAGCTGCGATCCGAGTACTACGCTATGTTTTCTCGACTCCTTGGCGAGGTCTCATGTTCCGCCGTCAGCCGTCGGTGGTCGCCGTGGGATACACCGACAGTGACTGGGCCGGCAGTCCGGACGCTAAGAGTCGCATAGGCTGGATCTTTTTTATTGGCGGCACAGATGTGTCCTGACGCAGTGGCAAGCAGGGGTGCATTACATGCAGCACTGCTGAGGCTCAGTACGTGGCTCTTGGCTCAGGCGCATGTGAGAGTGTGTGGCTGCGCCGTTTGTTGTCCGAGTTGCGTCAGCCTGTCGCATCCATCACGTTGCATTGTGATAATGAGAGTGCCATGGCCATTGCCGACAATAACGGCGTGCATCACACACACACAAAGCACATCAACGTTGACTATCACTATGTGCGTTCGTTGTTGTATGATGGCAGCATCAGCATCGTGTGGGTTGAGAAAGCATGACAATTGGCTGACTTCTTGACAAAAGCACTGAAGCGTGACTCGTTCAAGAAGGCTGTGAGTTCGGTCGGCTTGCGTCCGTGAGTTGCTCTCTTTGTCCCTGCTTGCATCTCTGCGTGGTCTGGGGGAGTCTGGTCGTTGTCTGTGTCTCTGCTCGTACAAGTGCACTATGCCTGTGAGTCATGGGGGAGTGTTGGTTTTCGCGCGTCCCTCATTGTACTCTGTTGTGTCCTCCTGGCTTGTGTACATCGGCGTGCAGATGACTGACGGCGAGACTCGACGCCGCTCCAGTGTTGCTCGGTGGAGCCGACGCGCGCTGAGGCCCACCCACCATTCGCTAAAGCCTCCTCCCTACAGCGATGCGCTCTGCTCCATCGGCAGGCCTTCGCGGCGGTCGGGCCGCCAGCGGTCACAGCCACCGCATATGTTGTTTCCATGCTCTCATCTTTGTTTCTGATTGTGGCATTGCGTTTGCATCGTCATGCTGTGCCTAAAGTCCATGTCTCCTGATGTGTGGCCCTGCTTGACGTCATTGAGTGTCGTAAGCACTACCCGGGTTCGGGCAACCATAACTCTTTGCTACTATTTTTCTAGATGATTCTAACCACACGACTGCGTTTGCAGCGTTGGTATTATGGTATGGTCCAGTTTTCAGGCAAAACGGACGACGCCCGGGTTTTGGGCTGTCGGGTGTCTGGCAGGGCTCACCAAGAAAACCCTGCCTGCCACAAAATAGGTGTAGGACTATTTTCTGATTGGCTGGTTAGCTGAGTAACAAGTTCTACACTACTGGGGGGGAGCGAGAACTTGGAGAGGTCTCCCATTCTTGCTCGTTCTTCATTCCTAATCAGTCACTTTCAGTTTTCAGCTGCTTTCTGGCGCTAACACTGGCGCGTGCATTTCTGAGTAACAAACCCAGAGCTTCCAGACTCTACAGCAGCAGACTGAGGGGGCAGCTGACTTAAGCAACATGCGTGGAAGCCCGCACGCTACATCAACAACGTTGCTGCCCCAACCTGCTGCCTAGGTTTTCTAGCTGCCACAGACAGACCAAATGCATGCAGGCAGCATCTACAATGGCAGTGACCGCCGGCGGCCCGACCACCGAGGAGGCCTACCGATGGAGCTGAGCGCATCGCTAGAGGGAGGAGGCTCCAGCGACGGGTGAGTGGGCCTCAGCGTGCGTCGGCTCCACCGAGCGACACTCCAGCGGCGTCAAGTCTCGCCGTCAGTCATCCGCACGCAGATGTACACAAGCCGGGAGGACACAATAGAGTACAACGAGAAATGCACGAAAACCAACACGTGGGAGTCACCCGTCATTTGTTGCGTGCGCATGGTAGGTCGTGTGGACGCTCTCAAAGTATAGAGAAATTTGTAGAGGTTGGCTCATGCGTTGGCTTCATAGGCTGGTCCATCAATCTCCCTTCGATGAGTCTCGACATTGCCCGGTGTCGTTCGTGACTTCACTCCTTGAAGTCTGGCGGGCACTGATAGCATTTCCGCCCAACTCATGGTTCTGGCTCATATGCCAGATGTGAGAGTGTGTGCTCTTTGGAGATTTAGGTTTGGTGTGTGGATAGCACAATCGTAGTGGAAAAAGAGACTTGGAGAAGGTCTGGACGCCGGAACGGGAAAACATTGGCTATCTTGTTATTACAGGTTAATTACAATGAACAAAGTATAAGGTATATCTACATTTTGGCGAGCTGGTCCTAGCCCTTGTCTATTGCAATACTAGCTTGCTACTGCAAGCTACTCGCAATTATACTTTGTGCCCTACTTGCACCTGAGCTTGGTGCCCTATTTGCACCTAGTGCCTTGTGCGAGGCGTCCTCGGCCGTCGATCTTCTAGATCGACGGTTCATCCTGTCTCTTGGCGGGCCACCGCGTTAGCTTGACGTCTCCTGCTATCACCATACATGTGTCTTGACGGTGGGTGTGGTTGCCGTGTTGCGCACGGCACCGCAAAGTACTACGGCTGGCACGCGATCGTAGCCACCGTTCCACTGCCGCCGTTGACCATGTCTGTCGTCAGAGGCTCCGAGGCAAGAACTCCTCGGCGGATAGCATGAGCCACATAATGTTCACCGAGAGGGGCACCGCTACCCTCGCGTGGCATGTCCGGAACGCCGTGAGGGGTTATGTGCACAATGGCCAACTAGCGTCAGAGTCACCCCCACGTCGGTGCTTTCTTGCACGCTCACTCCTCCTCCTTGCTGCCTCGAGTTGTCGAGATTGAACCCGACCTCCAACGGATCTCCGTCGGAATATCCAAGAAAGGAAAAAATGTGTAGAGTGCCCTTGGAACTTGGTCGAGGCCTCGAGTATGCCAGAAAAGATGGGCACCTTGTTACAATGAGTACAAGATGATGCTAGGGAAAGAGGACGAAGGGAATTGAATGTAGTCAAAAGTGAAAGAGGGAAAGAGGGAAAATGGACAAGGTTACAATGTTATGGGAGTGGTGAAAGCTACTGCACTCTTTTGCGCTTGTCCTCCCCATGCTTTGAAGAGACAAGAGGGGATGCCTTGAAGGAATATTGGCCTCTTTCCCAAGTTCCACCTTACAATCTTACATTCAACCTAGTCCTTACCCTCTTGTCCTTGTTCCCATCACTGCCTTCTTTCCCTTGTGCTTGTCCTTGTCCTATGGTCCTCATCCCTTTCTTGTTCTCTAAAGGAAATAGGACGAGGCCATGGATAAGGACGAGGAAAATGACACAAGTTATAAGATGAGGAACTGGATGAGGAAGAGGAGGATCACGCGGGGAGGGAACGAAAAGGGTGGACCACAACGAAGGTAATCATCTGTCTTGTGTTTCCCCCTTATGTTCCCTTCACCTCCTCCCACTTGTTGCCCCTCCCCCCTCCCCCTCCTTGAAATGAACATAATGTTTGTATCCTTACTTCTTCTAGGATAAAACTATGCGGACTGCCTTATTCGACCCTACCTTTGACGCGGAGTCACGCCCGCGTTTCCTCGTTATTCCCCGATGTTGCATTTTTTCCTCGTCAAGCGGAAGACCTGAAAGTCGAAGCGCTATTTTCTCGAATGCCTGTTTTCAACCAACTAATGGACATGGTGGCAGCCACCGACCACAGCGTGAAATCTAAGTCGACAAACATCGAGGCAAATAGTCGCGACTAAGTCGAACTGCACAAGAGCGATGTCTGCAAGTTTCCAAAACAAATATCAGACATCAACGAATAGGGAGCATTCTGCAAGCGATGCGCACCAATGACATGTTGCCGACAGACTGGACAGGATCGATAAAAACCAATTTTTAACAAAAATGAAAAGGTCTTATCGTCGCAAGTGACGAGAACCAGAAAGATGCTGCCAACCTCGAGGTTAAGTCGCATTCCGGAAATAAAATGCTAATCCGAAGTTCGATGGATCACCGATCCATGAACTCTCGGAAGTTAAGGTATCCACTGGGTTCACAAAGCTACAGACCAGGCTACGGGTCACCGTCGAGCATTGAGAAAACCGTTTGGCATATCTCCGATGGACAGCGAACCGTACAGAAACCAGCGCGCGCACGTCTCTCAGCAGTTGGAAACACACGTACGTACATCCGTGGTCCTCAAAGTGCTAATCAAAATACAAGGAGGCAAAAATAAATTCCGAAGACAATTCAATTCAGACACAAGTCTACCTATACAAATATCTCCCGTTGTGTTTCTAAAGACACATTGTTATGCATCAGAAAAATTAAACTTATACTCACATCTATAAAAACATGTATCATTGTCCACAAGCTTAAAATGGTTTTTCAATTTTCATGTATAAGGGACTTGTCTTTCTACTCATATGTATATGAATCTCTATATGTGCACGTACATGTTCATGTATCTGTATATGCATATGCATATGCATATGCATATGTATTTTTTTGTGTATGTTTATGTATATTTTTATGTATACATATATGTATATGTATATGTATATGTATATGTATATGTATATGTATATGTATATGTATATGTATATGCATATGTATATGTATATGTATATGTATATGTATATGTATATGTATATGTATATGTATAT
>SZWC01035053.1:0-17497 GCA_023375785.1 Penium margaritaceum | reverse complement strand
GGGTGGGGGGGTGGTGGGGGTGGGTCGGTGGAATGACGTGTGTCGTTGGGGAATGACGTTTCTCCACCAGCTTGACGGTTGGTGCCCTGCTGCACCCCGAAACGAGGCGCATGAACTCGATCTCCATCAACCGTCGACACCGCGTGAATGAAAGTACATAGGCAGCTGGAGAAGACAGGTGGCGACAAACGCTCTTCTGATCTGATTTTGAGACGGAAGGTCCCATCTGTCCAATTATGAGAACAACGTATAACAAAATTCCTCATCGACAATGAGGACAAATCTCAGCACAGGGTCAATGCAAGCAGACAGATTAAGTCGGAATTTAGCCGAGCGAGAAAATATTTCCTCCACATAAATTTCCTGTTCCAATCAAGAAAAGTGATAAAACCTCGCTTGCCTTTTGAATGCCACGTCAATATTCAACAATTTGAAAAATAAATTACGGCTCATCCATTCCCCATTTCAATTTCTCTCCTCATAACACGTTTTCATGATCACTATAAATCATTTCCGTGTCTAATTCAAATTAATGGACCCTGAATCTTGAACATCAAAAGCAAGAATGAAGAAGGCTTCATGGCATACTCATTTTCATAACTTGAAGACCTACCCTTCCATCCTCTTCACGCATATCTAATCATCTCAAAAAGTGGAAAATCAATGGTCATCAATACACACATATGAATTGGTGACAACAACAAGTGACATCCGGGTCTATCCAACCACGCACCCTAATGCCTTAGAACACGTGGGATGGTCGTTTTATGGATTTTGACCTATCACCCCATACCTAGGATGTAGAAAACTTCTTTGAGCCTTTTTAATCCATTAATTTATGATAGATGAGGTTAAGAATCTCCCTTAGCTAATTTTTAATGCTTCCTTCTGACATAAAACTAGCACCATCCTCAACCCACCCATTTTGAGCATTTTCTTTGGTAATGGAGTCAAAGTATATCTAAATTTGCACGCACAAAAAACAACCTAAATTCCCACTCTTTTTATTAACAGTTTTTCATGCTTGAAAATGATCTCCACTATCGAGAAAGTTTGTCATGCCATGTACTACCACGTAGTTTTCACCTTGTGGGAATCAATAAAAATTCACATCTTAGGCCTCAATCTTAAAGCATAACCCCAAATTACACCAAAAACTACATCTCACTTGCACAACCTTGCATTTATCTCTTTCCAACCTACCTCTCCAAAGTAATTGGTAAGCCAATGCATCAACTACATCATGAATCTATCTCCAAGGCATCACCAATGGTGGTTTCGTCTACCGCATCCCATCCAATAGGCAAAGCCCAAGGACGAATGTCGTTAAGTTCTAATGACACTATAAGCCCCCTCCTCCTCAAAATCAACAAGCAAATATTGTTGATAATCCATACCCTTTGATGATAAAAGGCACACTAAGATCAACCTTTAGTGTCTTTTGGGCATTCCGAAGAACATTTTACATGACAACTATCAACCAAGCTACACTTTGAGTCTATTTTCAATCCTTTAAACAAAAATCCACATAACAATAACTATAAGAAACATTGGAACATAAACTTATCATGAATTGAAATTGCAACACATGCTCTTGCATGCTTAAAAGACTTTTCAGTTCACTTGGCCACATGGCCAATGAAAGCGGTGTAATTTATTCAAAGATTTATTTCAAGGTTCTAAATGAGAAAGTGTATGAGGCTTTTGAACAAGTTTGTGATGATCTTGTTGTTAAAAGGGTCAAATTGTTTTGAAGCTTCAATAAGACCATCAAATCTACTTACACAAAGTGAATAAGGGCAACAACGAGACTTAGACATTCATGTATGAGAAAGCCACAAACCATACAAAAATCTAGAAAGTTAACGGAATGATATAGCAGTAACCCTTCCTTCAAATAACAAGGTTGAAAATCAAGAGAAATGCATGCATCAACAACTTGTCAATGTAAGAGAGGGAATAGAGCACCATTCCACGCCCCCTGCTACACAGATCCAAAATCATGATAATCAATACCCATTTTTGGCATGATAATTCATTTTGTGGAAACCATCTTAAAAATGATCAAAGTGATCTCATTTCTCTTAGAATTTCTGACCTTAATGATCCACATGTCATGGGTAACAATGCGACAAGGTGCATAATGTCCTAAATTTAAAACAAATAACAAAAGCATGTGAAACAACAAAGCATAGACATCAAATCATCACCTTAATAAGAATTGAACATTTTTTCTTGGAGGCAGATGATGACATGCTTCTCTCATATTTGCAATGATTGAAATGCCTCTAAAGTTAATGATCACTGAGTATGGCTAAAATGGATCTTTAAGTGCATTTTATCTACTTCAGAGGAACCAAATATTCATCTTCTAAAATAGAAAGAGGCGATGTTCAACTCCTTGCCTTAACAACATTTGAGATGCCCTAAATGGCCCTTCTAAGTTATGAACCTGCAACTTCAACTTGAAAGATGGCAAGTCAACCTACTTATCTTACCTCCCGCGACCCCCTGGTGACCTTGCAGTTTCTACATACCCTTCATATTCCAAGTGACTCTTCCGCTAATGTGGATGGTTATATAACCACCCAGGTTTTATACCACAACGTGCAATTCAACAGGCAAATACCTCTCAGACCATTTCAAAGGACCCAGATCACTCAGTCCCACATGCCTTCACATACATTTACATGCCTTCACATGCTTGTAGATGTCATCTGACATCTTCATATTTCTTCAAGTACCTCCAAAATTTGTCTCTCCAAGCCTGAGCCTTTAACATTACAAGTTAGTGTCCTAAAACACACCTCCTACAAAGGTTTGTGCTATCATTAGTGCAAGATATTAGCCTAGCTTGTTTCTTGCTCGAGGTCAGGTTTCCATGATTAGTCTCAAGGCATACAGGGCAAACAACCTTTGCGTCCATAAGTCTTTGCTTTTGACGACATTCCTTCAAATTGTTCAATTAATTCTTCATATAGCTCTCTATGTGATGTACAAATATCTAGAAACATTCCACATTCCAACATCTACGCCTTCCCCTTTCAGATTCAACGACAAAGTCACCCATCCACATGATGGACATCCTGATATGGACTCAGAGCACAAGAATGGCCTTTAAGAATAAGAATTTCTCCACCACATGCACAACACAATGGAGGACAAGGCAAAAAACATGTATGATGTTGACATGGTAATTCAGTTCCAATGAAATCAATTATAGGCTTTCACCACAAGCATACACTCTTATCATGTGTAATAAATTATGTGTATTTATGGTTAGTCTCAACTAAAAACTACACTTGTAATAGTATGTACATAATAAACACATGCATTTAGAATTTTCATGGTACCTTCTCAGAAAATGCATTAAAACTTATATTTAAAATGTCTCTTGACAAAAATTCAAAAGTATTTCAATGTTTCAACATAGAAACCTTGGTAGAAGGTTTACAGACAAATTTGATCACATACACAAATCCATGGTTAAATGCGTTACAACTCCACTAATATTGTATAAGAAAAAGGCATACAATTTTGCTTATACATAACAAGGTTAGAACTGTACAGCATCAAAATTCTTACTTCCTTACCAGAAGCAAGAAAGATCTCAAACCCTCTTAAATTCACATCCTGAGGGCGTTTGGGGGATGTTTTTTCTTGCTCATGCTCCAGCTCAACCCCACGATAGTGAGACCTAGCAAGTTGCCTTTTTTGTGGGGATGGGGGTCCACCTTACATTTTTACCATTTATATGGTTCTTGCATTGTATTGTATCATTGTATGAAATTATCAAATTGTAAAAGGAAATTTTATACGGTTCTTGCATCAAAACATACACAAGAGACATTTAGGAAAATACAATAATGTGTAATACATTCGTGAACAAACTACATTGTCAACATAATACATCCCTTGCGACACTACCCCAATACATTCAGTCATCAGTCAGAGGGGGGGGAATGAGACCCTCTAACACGTTGTGACCCTTTGTCGTGTGTACAGATGCCACTACTGGATCTGTGTTTCCATCATCACGCAAAATCAAAAACTAATCGGATACACTTTGCCAATACACTTGAACTACCTAAGGGGCGGAGCTTGGACTCCGGATGGCCCCTCCCCATCCCCCCCCAAAGGATAAAGTATATCATCGTAGTGTAGCTGGTCACTGTATCTAGTCTACATTATCAATGAAAAAAACCAATCATGTACATGATACACAAGTGCACAGTACTCGTTTGTGTGCAAAACTCAGTTTGACCCTCCGCATGATCGCTAGCAATGGTCACAATTGACGATCGATAGTGCTAGTCAATCCATACCCTTTCGATGTTGAAAACAAAATGTACGTTTTTCCATTGCATAAACAAAGGTACACTCATTAGAGACACTCTTCGAACATAATCTAGCCTTTTAGAGGGGGACATCACGTACAGGATCCGATCCCCCCAACCCCCCAAAATATGTTAAACTGTATTTGGTTAGTGTATGTGATGGAAATAAAAAATGTACACTAGTATACAATAAACTTGCAATACACTCCATACCCTTGTTACCTTTCCAGAGAGGAGAAGTGGCGTCGGATCATAAGAGAATGATCAAGAATAATCGAAGCATATCATGGAACTAAGACATGACCTTCTCCTCATATGTTCTCTCCATGCAATGACTTGACAGCTACATCACTACCGTCATTTGCAAAAGATTAGCAATGCAAGGGTGTACATGGATTGTTGGCCTCGGGTACACAATTGTACTTTTGTTCATGTCTATCACACAACAATAATACAATGATTAGCTACACTATAGGAATACACTTAAACCTTTTGGGGGGGGTGATCGAGCACTGAGTCGACCCCCTCCCCCAAAAGGTAAATATGTATTGGTTGAGTGTATCCAATGGATAAATCAATATGTACACTAGTACACGATACACAAGTGAATTAAATTGAGGCTCATCATGATATACACCCCGCTACAAAAACCCTATAAACTCATAACATCGAAAGGATGGGGGGGAAAGGCCAAACTTTGGTAGTGAGGAATTCAAACAAACGTTTTGCAAAAGTTGGCAAAAACATTCAATAGCAACAATTATGTCAATAAAAGGTTTGAAAAACACAGGTCCACTCGTGGCATCTACAAATTAATCTATATTGACTTTAAAGACAAAGATATTTCTACAAAAGGAAACATACTTATTGTCCTACGGTATTTATTCAAGTTTAACTTTCTTCATCTAGGTGTCATGGCAAATGTAAAACCTAAATAGTTCTCCATGTACATATAAAGTGAATACTTCCAATCAAAATGACCAAAAAACTACCAAAGTTCATGTCTTAGCCATTTATTGTGCTGTGGATCAAAAGGGAAAAATTAACTATACCTTAACCCATGTTCGCCCAACAGCAATAGAATCGTTTCCTCAAGGTTGAGGCTAATTTTCTAAGCTCACATGAACAATCCACCCAACACGTAGAAGAAGCATAATAAATCACTCCACCTTACAGAACATTGGTTGACAAGGTTAGAGGATGAACACATCCTCTTCTAGCAAAAGAACATAATACTACATCTTCTTGCAAGAAGTTCGCACAAAAAAATGGAATAGCAATGGACGAAATGTTCTCCATGAGAGAATAATGTAATGCTACGTTTCATAAGAAACCACTTGAAAAGCTCAAACAAAAGAAAATCATTTTAACAAAAATGGAAACTTAAAAAGTAAAAAAAAGCTAACAAAACAGGAACCAAAAGATAAGTGAAGTTATC
Source organism: Penium margaritaceum (assembly GCA_023375785.1). Classification (NCBI taxonomy): domain Eukaryota; kingdom Viridiplantae; phylum Streptophyta; class Zygnematophyceae; order Desmidiales; family Peniaceae; genus Penium; species Penium margaritaceum. The sequence continues at coordinate 11,722 of SZWC01035053.1, read as the reverse complement.
CATAAGTGCAATAGAGTCACAACAAAGTCTTCCAATAAACCAAGTAATAAAGCGATAATGGTAACTTAGTTTGCTGCTATAGTAACGAGTGCCACTACAATCCTTTGCCCAATAGTTGCGAAGCTCAAGCAACAATAAAGCTATAATTAGAGGTCTTAGATGGTTTTGCGTCATTTGATAACTCTGCAGCAAATGAAACGAGAATGAGGCCAAATTTTCTCACAATAGCAAAGAGTGTCATTGTCACCCCCTTCGCCAAAGAAAACAAAATATAAGAGTTTCCTATAAAGGTCGTATAGGCTACAAAAACACCTAACAAAAATGTAAAAAAGGAAGATTAAATAATGGTAGATATGTCCACTATGGCAACATAAACTATTGCCCAATCTTTGAACATACCAAACAACTAAGTTGCAAGAAAACAGAAGAAATCTCTTTTTACATCGACTGCCACTTTATTTCTAGTTGAAAAAAAAACAACACAAGAGTATGAAACTGTTTCTACGTCAATTGAATCTACATTGCTCGTTTACTATGTTGAGTAATCGAGAGTGAAGGTTTTTGTGTGTCAACCACAAAAGTAATGCTAGAAAATACAATGAAAGTAACATTATCCATGAAATTACTAGATAAAACCATAATGTTATGTTCATGGATAGTAGAAGAAGAAGAGATACAAAGGTAAAAATACCTCTTGCATTTCATTTATCATCTCAAATGCAGCTTAAAATTTTCGACCACGATTGGGCAAGTATTCCTCCGTGCCGACTATAATAGTTCCATCATGTACAACACCAGTTCACATAACAAAAGAATTAGCTCAACATCTTCTTAATGCAAAATGCATGATCATGTTTGATTCATTAAGACTAGCCAACAAATCTCGTAAGAAAGCGACCATCACAAGAAACCGAATACAAGTCACCCATTTCCTTGTTTTAGTATGTTTTTGTGTCTTTCGTAGGTGTTCAATACTCCACCTTACCTCATGAATTTGGGCAAATGATCTCAACATTTTTTAATGGCAGTGTAGATTTTTCAAATAGGCGCATGCCTTAAAAACAACTTTCAAGTTCAGAAGTTCAACCTGACATCAAAGGAGCTTGCATCACTCGAGAACATTACACAATCAACAAGAAGATCCTACACGACCACCACCTATTGGTGGAGTCTTAATACCGTACTCCTCATAGATTTTGATATTTTTTTTTATGACGAATTCATGAATTGGGCTCCCAGGTGCATATCTTTCATTCTATTTAGGTTACAACTTAATAAACAGTCAGGTGAGTCCATCAACTTTTTATGAGGAGACAAGTGTGGCATGTTATGTTTCGCGTGTGGGCAAAGTTTGACATTGGACTGCGAGTGTTCCTTAAATTTGAACGTCATGTTGATTCCAGATGGCACAATTGTAGGTGGGTAGGGGGGAGTAAGGGGAACAGTTGTGAGACAGATGTGGAAAAACATTTTTCCTTGCGAGTGATAGACATGACGTGGACAGGACGTGGCGCATCACATGACATAAAAAAAATGTAACTTCCATGGAAATTAAGCCACCACATCCTCGCGTTCATAGCCCTGCATCTTAGGCTTCGAAAGAAAGTTGAGGTAGTTAGCACCTGCAGCGTACTGGAAGTCACTATTGTAGCATCGATCCCATCCAGCCTCGCGCCATGCTGCACCCACCATGCCCTTATCGAAGTGTGCCCATGCACGCAACATCCATCCCACGGCTACATCCTTCACTTGCCACATTCCGAGATCCATCAGTGGGGCTTCAAACAGCTTCTTCCCCACATAAGAACTATAGCCCTTGCTGATGGCAAACTTAAAGGGCTTCTGCAGGCCCATGTCCGCGGGTGCGTGAAGTGCCACTTGCAGTTGCGCAGAGCAATGTAGGTGTTGTCACCATGAGGGTGACATGCTATCGTTTTGCCAGTCCAGTGATCTGGCACGGAAGCATGTCGCCTTCCATGCTCGACGCGACCAGCATAATCACCTGTCTCTTATCCTCTTGTCCACGAACTTTCACCTTCCGGCGCATAGGTCTACCGCAGACTGGGCACGAGGTGGACACAAGTGTGGTTTGCGTTGACGACCATGCATGGCTTGCTTTTATGCACGGAAAAATGGCTCACCGCACGTCTATACATCGATGTTGCTTGCTCTGCCTAGTCATCCGGTAGCTTCTGTGATGCAGTCGTCCCGTATCGCCATGTTTACTTCAACTCACCAGCGACGAATCTCCGACACCACGTCCGGCTGAACATGTCTTCGGTTGTTTAAACGGGCTAGATGGGCAGGTTGCGCTTCATGACAATGGAGAGCACCTTCTCCCGAATGACCGTGCTATAGCGTGGGGTGACGCGCCCTTGCATGAGTTCTAGCGCCCGCACGATTTCGTGCTTCAAGGCAGGATGGTCATGCAAGTAGGACTTCTTGCCCCGAGCACCTTGCACACATGTCGTGCTACGGGCACTTTCATCGATCGGCTTTGTGGGCATGGCGGCCATGGCTCCAACGTAGGTACGGCGGAGAGTTGTAGAAGATGGCTCGTACCACCCCTTAATAGTTGAGTACGACAGATGCTCGTAGATAGAGGGTCCTACGAGAGTGCGGTAGTGGTGACACAGCCACGCGACTGCTTTGGTGATGCTCTCGCCATGCTTGAGGACTGCGGCATGGATGATGGGCACATGCCCAAGCCCAAACCAGTCCATGTGAGGACCACACTAGCGGGAGTAGGAGGGTGCACCGCCATCTGCATCCGATGATGGTGCAAGGGGGAGGGCAAATGTGGAGACGATTGAGTCCGCATACACCATGACAGTCTCATCAAGAGCATCGGCCTCAAGCACTGCCATGAGGGCATTGCAAGTAGCCTTGTCAGCAGCATGCCGCTCTGTGAGGTCCTCTGTGGATAGAACACCATCCACGATGGCCTCCACTTCATCAACGACAACTGCGTGTAAGTCTTTGTCGCCATGGCCACCGTCGTCTGCGGCCACGTCTGCGCCACCATCGTCCACGCACTCCTCCCTCTCCACATCTTCTTCGTCTTTGTCATCGGAGAGCACGATGGAAACGCCTCGTTTGGGTAGCCTCTCGTTAGTCAGAGTGTCCGCAAATTTGGAGTCGGTGAAGCGGACCGCGGGCTCGATGGCAAGTTGTTGGCTTGGCTTTGATCGGCGGATCGACGGTGATGGAGGGATGTATGCAGGTAGCATCAGACTGGTCTTGCACAGACGTCCGAGACCACGCTTTGGCGTCCCTACAAGCCTTGGACTGGACAAGGCCTTCTTGACATTGCGGTAGTGGTCATCGGGGGAGACTTTGGTGAAGAACTCGATTAGACGTGACATTGTCGCTTCTCGGTGGGGACCACGGGACACCTGCACTCAACCACAGCTCTCGTCCTATACAAGTGCAAAGTGGCAAGTCAAGAATGCAGCTCCGCCATGCAAAAAAATGCGACTCGAATGCGCCTACCTCACAACAAAACATTCGTAACGGATACCGCTAGCACGTCCAGAAAGTGCCAATGGACAAAAACTGTCGGTTCGCGGTCGTGCCATTGCCATTAACCGACCATCAGGTCGTTACACTGGCACAGCTCGATCCGACCACCAGAAAAGAAAAAAAAACCCACACAAGACAGCATTAGTTCGGAATCAAAGACAAATATACCCCTAAGTTGTTCATTTTTGAATACGCAAACTTAATATGCAATAACTACGAATCCAAAGTGCAAAACCTAAATTATTTTGGACGACAAAATCTAATAGCGGTACGGTATGAAGAAGCCGACACAACAAAATATCCACAATAACATCCCTTGGAAATCCACGAACCATAAGTTTCCTTTTATTCCCAAAGCCATGCCAATGGTCACGTGATGTATCCTAGAGGCATTGAACATTAAAAGTCGTCATATCTATGGTCGTCAACCACGTCAAAATGCTTTTTCTAGCACTATCTTTGTACAATATGGCTAGAACACAATGCCTTCTCCGTCTTAGGACTAGAATTGGGGTGGACATGTCTATGGATAAGAATTTTAAGGAAGGAATTTTACAACTTCCACCAATCAGTAGCCTATGGGTTGATAACACCACTTTTCACACTTTCTTCAAAAGTTGTTGCACCCTACTCCATCGGTGTCTTTGATAAGAGCATAAGAAGTCAATTAGCAAGCCAAAATTAACTCTCCACACACAAATTGTTCAAAAAATGTGGCCTCCACTTGTCCCCATCATCAAATTTCACATCAGCATATTTTCACAACAAAAATTTATGTCGCATATTCCTCTTTTTGTAATACTTCATGAAGAATATTTCTTTATCTAAAAATCACATAACATATTTTTCAAGTATGAAATCACTCACCCTTTTAGCCAAGGACAACCTGTGCTCCATTTTCACAAGGCTGTAGTAAAACTTTAATATTTTGCCAACGTTTTGACCCTCAAGGAGGAGCACATTTCAAAGGCAACACTTGTGCGTGCTTGCTCTCTAATGCAAGTTTGTGGCATAAAATGTTGCTTTAAAGACCTTCACTAAACTTTTAGGTGCTCTTATAGTCAAAGTGAAAGCCAAAATAATGAGTGTCTTAGACATTTCTAGCCACTTCAACCTTAATCTAGCCAAATAACAACTAAAAGAGAAGCCTCAAACATCTTTTCTAAAAGCGTAAAAGTGTTTCAGCGCCTTTAGTACAAATTTGGTTGATTCTCACAAAATCTCTTGCCATTACGCCTTGAATAAGGAGAGGAATGCGTAATTGATGTGGTGGCCCAATTAAAAATAGGCAGTGCTATTTGAGCAAAACTCCCTAGCTCAGCCAAGCCAAGTAGGGCAATAATAAGCAGCCATCATGTTTAGGATATGTAGTCTTTGTCGATCCCTCACTTGCTCGTGATCATTCAACCGCTCCTTTCATTGCCAAAATATCACTCAAGTGACTGTTTCAATCTCCCCCATAGTTGTTGCTAAAATAGCAAATCTCCCTTATTTCACATGAACCACAATTTTTGTGATATCCATGAAAATATGCAAAAACTTGGGGGGAGGATGAGCATAGTAGTTCTTATATTTTTCCCATCTACACACATAATGGCAAAGGAATGGCATGGGAAATGTACATTTCCGGCCCCATCTTTGTAGTCTCAAGCCATCTATTGCAAACACCTTATGGGTCCACAAGTCGGAAATTATGGCTACAACCTTACTTCAAGTTGTATGAAGTCTTAATCAACCTCTCCTTGTGATCTTAAATATCTTGAAATATATCAAATTTCAGCATCCACGTACTACCCTTCAAAATTCCACTACAAGTTAACTCATCCACATTCTTCAAATCTTCACATTTACTACTCATGGAACTTGTGGTGAAGTATTTGCTCTCAAAAACCTCATCTCATTCTTTGTTGTTCCATGCTTACTTCACAACACTATCACAAAAAAATACAAGCATAATGTATTTCAATCATAGATTTCACTTCTGATGACAAAAACCATACTAAATGTGCCATTATCATTAATTTGTTTCCTAGAAAGTTTGCCGTAATGCATGGTGTTTTCGTAATTCAAATAAGAAAGATGGCTACTGAAAACTTTGGTTTTTCAAACTGTTTATCCAAATTTGTGTTTGTTTGGTTTACTTCTAGCAAACATGTTATAATTAGCTTTGCTACCACACATGATGTTACTGTGTCATTCACTTCAACCAAACTTTCTTCTAAATGTGATGCTTGCACTAATGTTGCCATGTTGGATTGTAATGGTTCCTAATGTCAATGCTTTCTCAATCAAATTTGTTACATTTGAAATGTTCTTGCCAATCAAAAAAGAATTATAAAACCAAAGGATTTACAAAAACCTTTCCAAGTGGTCAAATGAAGTCCATAAAATCAGAGCTAGAAGCTAAGGCAAAGCTGATAAGAATGCACAAAGGATTTCCCTTCAATTGTTTATACCAAGGAATGCTTCCACCCTTCATACCTTCACCCTTAAATCTTACATGTTCATGCACTACTTAAGTAAGATCATAAGAACAAGGTGTCCCCTATGGATGTAACATGTTGATATTGTTTTTCAAAATAATCCTAACATTAATTCACAATATAATAAAAAAATTGTTCATTTGTCAAGAACTTTGAGACAACGTAATAATTCCTTGAATTTCATAATGAAGAGTTAGATTTCTTAGGTATCAAACCAAAGCCATGATTTGGTACAGAAAAACTATACATGTACTTAAGTATTTCTTTCATGACATTACATGTATCTTTTTCTCACTCCACCTTCTTTGGTGAATTTTATCCACACCATGGCACATAATTTCCAGCAAAAACATAGTCAAATACTGATGTGTTTTTAGGGTTACCTTAAACGAGAAAAATAGATACTGTACATCAGATCATATATTAGCTAAAGTATGAAACAACACAAGAATTCATAAACAAAAAGATTTTCAACATGTGTTCTCCATGATGACAACATATCCCATGACTTATATGTGATTTCTATGCATTATTTTGAAATAAAACATGCATATTAAAATTAAAAAATGAACCCCTTTTTCATTTTAATATATTTTTATTTTCTTCTTAAACTTTTATACAACTTTATTAAAAAAACATAACATGTACGTGGTGGGCTCGCCTCTTAAAATCCAATTGATTTGTATCAAGCATTTCATACGTCCATCTTTTATGTTTCTTGATGTATCATTTAAACATTTAAAAGAAATTCACATGTAGTCTATTCTACAAAGCACTAGTGAATTCATGTCCTCAAAACACAAGCATGAAAACAAAAAATTTGGATGAAGCGTGATCTAATGACATACCTCTAAGACTTAAAAACATACAAGGAAAACATGTTTTCACACATTTATTCATAAATTATTTTCAAAGCAATGGATTGACTATACCTATCTCTAGCTCGTTTGCCTCTTCTACATTAATTAAGAATTTGATAGGCTACATGTATTTATTTTTCTAACATGAGGACTCTTGAATTTCTAGCGTCAAATGAATATCGTAGACCACATCTCATATTACACACATATTGAAAACATTCTTGAGATTTTGTACATCAATAGATTTTATGTTTTCCATGAAAAAAACGTATTCTTGTACTTCATTGAAAACTCAACATTTTGATAATGTTCGCAAATGATCCACTTTATGCTCATAAAAAGGAGTTTCATATACAAATTGTTTTTAGGGATTTCGATATAGAACGATTTTTACCTCCATGTCTTTATCTAGGAAATGACACTACACACTTAAAAACAAGTAAATGTATACCCGGTTTCAACAAGGGATTTCCTTTGTAATAGATTATGGATGTTGTAATTGTATCACACAAGACAATGATTGCCAAGTCAGCTCCGCCTCTACTACATGGACTCATGTGATGGTGTCATTGAATCAGAGAACGCGGAAATTTTTGTTGCAGAAAGCATTTGTTTCAAAGAATCTGTCATTGATGCAAAGATTTGCATGCCGTTAAATCAATTAATAAAGATGGTTAGTTATTAAGAAAAGAAAAACAATATTTTAACAATATGCTTTTCATTGTGGCTAAAATGAAGTACAGTTGGATTGTTAGACCATTTACAAGACGTTTGGCATGAAGAAACATAGTCCTGAATGAGTTCTCAAAGTTGCCCTATTTTTTGCTTCACTCATGTGCGTAATAATTCTTTCAAAACACATCACTACCAGTGCCGCTACATACAGTGATCATCTTAGTTCTAGTCATACCTTAGTAAGAATTCGGACAAGTAGATCAAAGATCCTTGCAATGATGCATCAATTTCATACACATGGAGGGCATAAGTGTCAGGAAGCAAAAGTCAAGATATTTATTTATTAATGTTCCCTTTATAGACATATTGGACATGGGTTTTTCATAAATGTGAGGGGATCTCATATTGTAAGACGAATCAGGGTTGATTTGAGCCTTCACTTTTGGTTCCATTATGGTGTCAACATATGTATGCCACGTTTTAAAGGATTGAAGAGTGATTATGGATGTCATTGGTGGACCTCTCATACATGCTCCTCAACAAGCCCATTAAGGTGTAAAACATGGGGATCGAGGCAAGGATGAAAACACCTTATGTGAAGAGTCGTAGTACATGTGAGACAATGTGTCTCAGAATTATCATGTTTAGGTTTCATACATCATCATGAGTACATCTGAGTGACATTCATCTCAAAACATTGAAAAGGAAGGAAAACACATATGCATGGAGCAACAAATATTCGTAGATGCAAGTGAACAAAATTATTTTGCTATATGCCATGATTCAAAATGAAATGAAACCAATCATTTTCATTCTTTTACCCCCTTGTGGTCGTATTGATCTCATGGCTTGGTGGATTCTTTGTTTTTTTCCATGAAAGTAAATTTTCAATACTATGTTGCCTCAACTTTCAAACATCAATGTATTGGCCTTGAATTGAACATAAAACAACAGGCATATTGCAAGTGATTTTTTGGAAAGACATGGAAGATTCATCATCACTCAAAAAGAGTATTTAAATGAACAAAAATTCAGTATTAACTGAATCATTTTTTAACATTTTATTTTTATAGAAAATGGAAAACATGTCTCACATGTTGAAACTTTAATTTGCATAAAATGGAGGATAACATAAGCCTCCTTAACATTTAATCATGCTTTTGCATTGCCACCCAAACCACCTCGTCACAAGTAGGCCCGTATTCTTCCAATGTGGACATCCCTTTTTAACAAAAACGATCATCACAACATTTCATCATTATGATTTTTGTTATTTTATTGAAGAGTGAATGATTTGTTTAACATGAAGAATAATTTGAGGATTTAGAATTTAATGTGGATCTCCATATGTAACGGTCTGAATTTAATTAAAATCATAACAGGATAGTTGTTGTTAATTGTAGTATAAGGTGATTTTGTAGTGGAACACGTTAAATATTATTTAATACAAAACAAAGTGGTTTAAAATCTAAGAAGGGAATACGGTTGTTAATTCTTCAAAAGAAAATGTTCCTTACATAATTGTTGATGAATAAAGTAATGATGTCGTAACATCCAAATCCATGTTTTTCCAAAAACATATTGGTGAAGTTTCCTTTAATGGTTATAAGTTTCGAATTTTTTCACTCTATGAATAGTTATTTTGTACATGGTTGTAAGAAAATTATATCCACGTCTTTGTGTGCATCCACATAAATGGTTGTATTTGTATGTGCATCTACATCCACATTCACAACCACATGTATATGTTGATACTTTATACGTAAAACTTGTATAAAAAGATACATTCACACCTATTGATTGAAAGTTATGTCGAAATTTACATTAATTTTTTCAAAATTCGGATATGGTTGTACATGTTGATCTTCAAAACAAAAGACAGATAAACTGGCATACAAAATTTCATCTATATGTACACCGTTTTGCTCATCTTCACCTTAGCCCACCTCATCGCATGTAAGATGCTTATGCATTGGTTGCCTGCATTGACATCTAAATGTGTTTAAGACAAAATTCTACATCTTTTTGTCTACATCCAAATATTCATCTACATGTTCATGGACATCCATATCTTAGTGAAAACGTGTGTCTTCATCTATCTCTACATATACAACAAAATCTACAACTACATCTACATTTACTTCTTCATGTACATTAGTATCCACATCTACATATACGTCCACAACCACATCTACATCTCCATCTACGTCAACATCGATATCTAGATCTACATCCATGACTACATCTCTAACGACCTCTTCATCTAAATCAATGCCTTCATCTACATCTCCATCTACATGTACATCTACGTCTTCATCTACATCTACATTGACATCGACATCTACATTTACATCTACGTCGAGATCTACATCTACATCTACATGTACATCTACATCTAATTTACATCTACATCTACATCTACATCTACATCTACATCTACATCTACATCTACATCTACATCTACATGTAAATCTACATTCACGTCTATATCTACATCTACATCTAAATCTACATCTACATCTACATCTACATCTACATCTACATCTACATCTACATCCTCATCTACATTTACATCTACGAGGACATCCACATGTTTGTCTACATCTATGATGACATCTTCATTAGCATCTTCATCGATATCAATATCTACATTTACATGTTTATCACCATGTACACCTGTATTTTCATCTCAATTTTGAAATCATTATTATAACTGCTGTAGAATTTGACAAGCCAATTTACACCCTTTAGAGAGATGTCAGTCGAGCCCACGTGTTTTTAAAAACATGGTGCACTTTAGTATTAAAGAAATGCATCATGGGCATGAATTGTATTGATGATATGGCCATTCACTGTTTTTCCACAAAAAGACTGACGATTGGATTGAGTTACTACCTTGCCTCAGACTTGAGGCAAGGTAGTAAGTTTTCCATAATTCTACAGAGGAAAACGCGTCAACCGTTTAAATAATCTTGAGTTTCATTTAGATTGTCGACCTCCAGAAATCGTGAAGTTCTTGTTCTTTTGGCATTGTCAGTCGTACAGGTAGTTACACGCCCGCCTGCACCATTACAGTGGAAGCCAACTGCGTAAAACAGTGATAGCTGGGTTCCTTCGACGAGATGTCGCATCAGGATAGGTACCAATGAAAATGCCGACTCGAGGGTTCTGTGAGAATCTAGGTGGAGTTGATCGCCTACCGAAGGCAAGCACAAGGGCGCGGGGGGTGAGGGGAGGGAGGGTGTTGAGGAAGGGCATGTAGTTGGGGCGGAGGGGGCTGCCTTTCATGCCCTCTAAGCGATGTGGCAGCCCTCTGTCCACCTGACAACAACAGAAAGACATCCGCAACCCCGTGCGATGGTAGGCCCTCGAAACGGCGGCGATGGAAAAGCGACACATATCACGTGAAGCCTAAGGAAACCCGTGAAGTGAGGACAGTAGGGCCGTGGCTGGGAAGGGGTGAGTGGGCGAGGCAGTCTCACCCACTCACCTTGTGACATCAGCATTCGAGAATCCTAGAAATTTCGCGCCCCGAAAGGGGATGAAACACGTCCATTCACCTACATTGAGTTCGCTACTGTCCGGAATCATTCATGAATGGTAGAATCGATGTGAAGACAGAGAAAGAGTCCACGGTGAAGTCGGTGTCCTCCGCTCGCGTCCGCTACAGCCACTCCTACCCATCCACGACCGGAGTGCGTGAATAAGGATGCGAGTGATTTTTCGCTCCTATGTTTTTCACCCCTTCCCAGCCGCGGCCTAGATGACGTGTCCTGGTCGTATTTCATATCATGCGGAAAGGTCCGAGCGACAGACTTCACCCACATAAACCAGAGGCATTCCTCTACTCCGAACTTCTGCGGGCAATAGGGGTAACAAGCGAATTTTTGTGAGTGCCTGGTGGACAAGCTCAGCTATACGCTCCCCATTCCTTAAGAGGCAGCGCCCCACTTGTGGAAGTGCTGCCGTCTTGCTGTCAGCTGACCATGAATGGTGGATGACAGCTGGGTGTCCTGTCGCCCCTCAGTACGATTTCTAGTGACCTGTCCGCTTGGCCATCCTTGCGTAAGCACCTCGAGGACGCGGATCCGCGTAATCGGCCTCCGAAGAGGCAGGAGGTAAAACTGTAGTGGCCACGGCTGGGAAATTATGACTGGGAATGCTAGTTTCCCCGACCCTAAA
>SZWC01035048.1:0-11589 GCA_023375785.1 Penium margaritaceum | reverse complement strand
ACTGGTTGCGGAGTGGTGCGAACTGGTTGCAGAGTGGTGCGAACTGGTTGCGGAGTGGTGCAAACTGGTTGCGGAGTGGTGCGAACTGGTTGTGGAGTGGTGCGAACTGGTTGCGGAGTGGTGCGAACTGGTTGCGGAGTGGTGCGAACTGGTTGCGGAGTGGTGTGAACTGGTTGCAGAGTGGTCGAACTGGTGGCGGAGTGGTGCGAACTGGTTGCGGAGTGGTGCAAACTGGTTACAGAGTGATGGGAACTGGTTGCGGAGTGGTGCGAACTGGTCGCGGAGTGCTGCGAACTGGTCGCGGAGTGGTGCGAACTGGTCGCGGAGTGGTTGGAACTGGTTGCACAGTGGTGCGAACGGGTTGCGAAGGGGTGCGAACTGGTTGTGGAGTGCTGCGAACTGGTTGTCGAGTGGTGTGAACTGGTTGCAGAGTGGTGGGAACTTGTTGCGGAGTGGTGCGAACTGGTTGTAGAGTGGTTCGTACTGGTTGCGGAGTGATGCGAACTAGTTGCAGAGTGGTACGAACTGGCAGCGGAGTGTTGCGAACTGGTTGCGGAGTGGTGCGAACTGGTTTTGGAGTGGTGCGAACTGGTTGCGGAGTGGTGCAAACTGGTTGTGGAGTGGTGCAAACTGGTTGTGGAGTGGTGCGAACTAGTAGGAGAGTGGTGCGAACTGGTTGCGGAGTAGTGCGAACTGGTTGCAGAGTGGTGCGAACAAGTTGCGGAGTGGTGCCAACTGGTTGCGGAGTGGTGCGAACTGGTTGCGGAGTAGTGCGAACTGGTTGCAGAGTGGTGCGAACTGGTTGTGGAGTGGTGCGAACTAGTAGGAGAGTGGTGCGAACTGGTTGCGGAGTAGTGCGAACTGGTTGCAGAGTGGTGCGAACTGGTTGTGGAGTGGTGCGAACTAGTAGGAGAGTGGTGCGAACTGGTTGCGGAGTAGTGCGAACTGGTTGCAGAGTGGTGCGAACTGGTTGTGGAGTGGTGCGAACTAGTAGGAGAGTGGTGCGAACTGGTTGCGGAGTAGTGCGAACTGGTTGCAGAGTGGTGCGAACTGGTTGTGGAGTGGTGCGAACTAGTAGGAGAGTGGTGCGAACTGGTTGCGGAGTAGTGCGAACTGGTTGCAGAGTGGTGCGAACAAGTTGCGGAGCGGTGCGAACTGGCTGCGGAGTGGTGCGAACTGGTTGCGGAGTGGTACGAACTGGTTGCGGAGTGGTGCAAACTGGTTGCGGAGAGGTGCGAACTGGTTGCACAGTGGTGCGAACTGGTTGCGGAGTGGTGCGAACTGGTTGCGGAGTGGTGCGCACTGGTTGTGGAGTGGTGCAAACTGGTTGTGAAGTGGTGCAAACTGGTTGCGGACTGGTTCAAACAGGTTGTGGAATGGTGCACACTGGTACGGAGTGGTGCGAACTGGTTGCGGAGTGGTGCAAACTGGTTGTCGAGTGGTGCGAACTGGGTGCAGAGTGGTGCCAACTGGTTGCGGAGTGGTGCGAACAGGTTAGGGCGTGGTACGAACTGGTTGCGGAGTGGTGTGAACTGGTTGCGGAGTGGTGCGAACTGGTTGCGGAGTGGTGCGAACTGGTTGCGGAGTGACGCGAACTGGTTGCGGAGTGGTGCGAACTGGTTGCGGAATGCTGCGAACTGGTTGCGGAGTGGTGCGAACTGGTTGCGGAATGCTGCGAACTGGTTGCGGAGTGGTGCGAACTGGTTGCGGAGTGGTGTGAATTGGTTCTTGAGTGGTGCCAATTGGTTGCGGAATGGTGCATTGGGGAGTGGTGGGAAGGGATTGCAGAGAGGTGCGAACTCGTTGCGGAGTGGTGCGAACTGGTTGTGGAGTGGTGTGAACTGGTTGTGGAGTGGTGCAAACTGGTTGCAAAATGGTGCGAACTGGCTGCGGAGTGGTGTGAACTGGTTGCAGAATGGTGCAAACTGGTTGCAGAGTGGTGCGAATTGGTTGCGGAGTGGTGCAAACTGGTTGCGGAGTGGTGCGAACTGGTTGCGGAGTTGTGCGAACTGGTTGCGGAATGGTGCGAACTGGTTGCGGAGTGTTGAGACCTGGCTGCGGAGTGGTGCGAACTGGTTGCGGGATGGTGCGAACTGGTTGCGGAGTGGTTTGAACTGGTTGCGGAATGGTGCAAACTGGTTGCGGAGTAGTGCGAACTGGTTGCGGAGTGGTGTGAACTGGTTGCAGAGTGGTCGAACTGGTGGCGGAGTGGTGCGAAATGGTTGCGGAGTGGTGCAAACTGGTTACAGAGTGATGGGAACTGGTTGCGGAGTGGTGCGAACTGATCGCGGAGTGCTGCGAACTGGTCGCGGAGTGGTGCGAACTGGTCGTTGAGTGGTTCAAACTGGTTGCAAAGTGGTGCGAACGGGTTGCGAAGGGGTGCGAACTGGTTGTGGAGTGTTGCGAACTGGTTGTCGAGTGGTGTGAACTGGTTGCAGAGTGGTGGGAACTTGTTGCGGAGTGGTGCGAACTGGTTGCAGAGTAGTGCGAACTGGTTGCTGAGTGGTGGGAACTGGTTGCGGAGTGGTGCGAACTGGTTGCGGAGTGGTGCGAAATGGTTAAGGAGTGGTGTGAACCGGTTGCCGAGTGGTGCGAACTGGTTGCGGAGTTGTGCAAACTGTTGCGGAGTGGTGCGAACTGGCTGCGGAGTGGTGCAAACTAGTTGCGGAGTGGTGCGAACTGCTGGTGGGTTGCGGAGTGGTGCGAACTGGTTGCGGAATGCTGGTTGCGGAGTGGTGCGAACTGGTTGTGGAGTGGTGCGAACTGGCTGCGGAGTGGTGTCAACTGGTCGCGGAGTGGTGCGAACTGGGTGCGGAGTGGTGCGAACTGGTTGAGGAGTGGTGCGAACAGGTTGCAGAGTGGTGCGAACTGGTTGCGGACTGGTGCGAACTGGTCTCGGAGTGGTGGGAACGGGTTGCGGAGTGGAGTGAACTGGTTGGAGTGGTACGAACAGGTTGCGGAGAGGTGTGAACTGGTTGTGGAGTGGTGCCAACTGGTTGTGGAGTGGTGCAAACTGGTTGCGTAGTGGTGCAAACTGGTTGCGGAGTGGTACGAACTGGTTGCGGGGTTGTGGAAACTGGTTGCAAGTTGGTGCAAACTGGTAGCGAAGTGGTGCAAACTGGTTGGTGAGTGGTGTGAACTGGTTGCGGAGTGGTGCGAAGTGGTAGCGGACTGGTGCGATTTGGTTGCGGGTTGGTGCAAACTGGTTGCGGAGTGGTGCGAACTCGTTGCGGAGTGGTACCAACGGGTTGCGGAGTGGTGCGAACTGGTTGCAGAGTGGTGCGATCTGGTTGCAGAGTGGTGCGCACTGGTTGCAGAGTAGTGCGAACTGGTTACGGAGTGGTTCGTACTGGTTGTGGAGTGGTGCGAACTGGTTGTGGAGTTGTGCGAACTGGCTGCGGAGTGGTGCGAACGTATTGCGGAGTGGTGCGAACTGGTTGCGGAGTGGTGCGAACTGGTTGCGGAGTGGTGCGAACTGGTTGCAGAGTGGTGCGAACTGGTTGCAGAGTGGTGCGAACTGGTTGCAGAGTGGTGCGAACTGGTTGCAGAGTGGTGCGAACTGGTTGCAGAGTGGTGCGAACTGGTTGCAGAGTGGTGCGAACTGGTTGCAGAGTGGTGCGAACTGGTTGCAGAGTGGTGCGAACTGGTTGCAGAGTGGTGCGAACTGGTTGCAGAGTGGTGCGAACTGGTTGCAGAGTGGTGCGAACTGGTTGCAGAGTGGTGCGAACTGGTTGCAGAGTGGTGCGAACTGGTTGCAGAGTGGTGCGAACTGGTTGCAGAGTGGTGCGAACTGGTTGCAGAGTGGTGCGAACTGGTTGCAGAGTGGTGCGAACTGGTTGCAGAGTGGTGCGAACTGGTTGCAGAGTGGTGCGAACTGGTTGCAGAGTGGTGCGAACTGGTTGCAGAGTGGTGCGAACTGGTTGCAGAGTGGTGCGAACTGGTTGCAGAGTGGTGCGAACTGGTTGCAGAGTGGTGCGAACTGGTTGCAGAGTGGTGCGAACTGGTTGCAGAGTGGTGCGAACTGGTTGCAGAGTGGTGCGAACTGGTTGCAGAGTGGTGCGAACTGGTTGCAGAGTGGTGCGAACTGGTTGCAGAGTGGTGCGAACTGGTTGCAGAGTGGTGCGAACTGGTTGCAGAGTGGTGCGAACTGGTTGCAGAGTGGTGCGAACTGGTTGCAGAGTGGTGCGAACTGGTTGCAGAGTGGTGCGAACTGGTTGCAGAGTGGTGCGAACTGGTTGCAGAGTGGTGCGAACTGGTTGCAGAGTGGTGCGAACTGGTTGCAGAGTGGTGCGAACTGGTTGCAGAGTGGTGCGAACTGGTTGCAGAGTGGTGCGAACTGGTTGCAGAGTGGTGCGAACTGGTTGCAGAGTGGTGCGAACTGGTTGCAGAGTGGTGCGAACTGGTTGCAGAGTGGTGCGAACTGGTTGCAGAGTGGTGCGAACTGGTTGCAGAGTGGTGCGAACTGGTTGCAGAGTGGTGCGAACTGGTTGCAGAGTGGTGCGAACTGGTTGCAGAGTGGTGCGAACTGGTTGCAGAGTGGTGCGAACTGGTTGCAGAGTGGTGCGAACTGGTTGCAGAGTGGTGCGAACTGGTTGCAGAGTGGTGCGAACTGGTTGCAGAGTGGTGCGAACTGGTTGCAGAGTGGTGCGAACTGGTTGCAGAGTGGTGCGAACTGGTTGCAGAGTGGTGCGAACTGGTTGCAGAGTGGTGCGAACTGGTTGCAGAGTGGTGCGAACTGGTTGCAGAGTGGTGCGAACTGGTTGCAGAGTGGTGCGAACTGGTTGCAGAGTGGTGCGAACTGGTTGCAGAGTGGTGCGAACTGGTTGCAGAGTGGTGCGAACTGGTTGCAGAGTGGTGCGAACTGGTTGCAGAGTGGTGCGAACTGGTTGCAGAGTGGTGCGAACTGGTTGCAGAGTGGTGCGAACTGGTTGCAGAGTGGTGCGAACTGGTTGCAGAGTGGTGCGAACTGGTTGCAGAGTGGTGCGAACTGGTTGCAGAGTGGTGCGAACTGGTTGCAGAGTGGTGCGAACTGGTTGCAGAGTGGTGCGAACTGGTTGCAGAGTGGTGCGAACTGGTTGCAGAGTGGTGCGAACTGGTTGCAGAGTGGTGCGAACTGGTTGCAGAGTGGTGCGAACTGGTTGCAGAGTGGTGCGAACTGGTTGCAGAGTGGTGCGAACTGGTTGCAGAGTGGTGCGAACTGGTTGCAGAGTGGTGCGAACTGGTTGCAGAGTGGTGCGAACTGGTTGCAGAGTGGTGCGAACTGGTTGCAGAGTGGTGCGAACTGGTTGCAGAGTGGTGCGAACTGGTTGCAGAGTGGTGCGAACTGGTTGCAGAGTGGTGCGAACTGGTTGCAGAGTGGTGCGAACTGGTTGCAGAGTGGTGCGAACTGGTTGCAGAGTGGTGCGAACTGGTTGCAGAGTGGTGCGAACTGGTTGCAGAGTGGTGCGAACTGGTTGCAGAGTGGTGCGAACTGGTTGCAGAGTGGTGCGAACTGGTTGCAGAGTGGTGCGAACTGGTTGCAGAGTGGTGCGAACTGGTTGCAGAGTGGTGCGAACTGGTTGCAGAGTGGTGCGAACTGGTTGCAGAGTGGTGCGAACTGGTTGCAGAGTGGTGCGAACTGGTTGCAGAGTGGTGCGAACTGGTTGCAGAGTGGTGCGAACTGGTTGCAGAGTGGTGCGAACTGGTTGCAGAGTGGTGCGAACTGGTTGCAGAGTGGTGCGAACTGGTTGCAGAGTGGTGCGAACTGGTTGCAGAGTGGTGCGAACTGGTTGCAGAGTGGTGCGAACTGGTTGCAGAGTGGTGCGAACTGGTTGCAGAGTGGTGCGAACTGGTTGCAGAGTGGTGCGAACTGGTTGCAGAGTGGTGCGAACTGGTTGCAGAGTGGTGCGAACTGGTTGCAGAGTGGTGCGAACTGGTTGCAGAGTGGTGCGAACTGGTTGCAGAGTGGTGCGAACTGGTTGCAGAGTGGTGCGAACTGGTTGCAGAGTGGTGCGAACTGGTTGCAGAGTGGTGCGAACTGGTTGCAGAGTGGTGCGAACTGGTTGCAGAGTGGTGCGAACTGGTTGCAGAGTGGTGCGAACTGGTTGCAGAGTGGTGCGAACTGGTTGCAGAGTGGTGCGAACTGGTTGCAGAGTGGTGCGAACTGGTTGCAGAGTGGTGCGAACTGGTTGCAGAGTGGTGCGAACTGGTTGCAGAGTGGTGCGAACTGGTTGCAGAGTGGTGCGAACTGGTTGCAGAGTGGTGCGAACTGGTTGCAGAGTGGTGCGAACTGGTTGCAGAGTGGTGCGAACTGGTTGCAGAGTGGTGCGAACTGGTTGCAGAGTGGTGCGAACTGGTTGCAGAGTGGTGCGAACTGGTTGCAGAGTGGTGCGAACTGGTTGCAGAGTGGTGCGAACTGGTTGCAGAGTGGTGCGAACTGGTTGCAGAGTGGTGCGAACTGGTTGCAGAGTGGTGCGAACTGGTTGCAGAGTGGTGCGAACTGGTTGCAGAGTGGTGCGAACTGGTTGCAGAGTGGTGCGAACTGGTTGCAGAGTGGTGCGAACTGGTTGCAGAGTGGTGCGAACTGGTTGCAGAGTGGTGCGAACTGGTTGCAGAGTGGTGCGAACTGGTTGCAGAGTGGTGCGAACTGGTTGCAGAGTGGTGCGAACTGGTTGCAGAGTGGTGCGAACTGGTTGCAGAGTGGTGCGAACTGGTTGCAGAGTGGTGCGAACTGGTTGCAGAGTGGTGCGAACTGGTTGCAGAGTGGTGCGAACTGGTTGCAGAGTGGTGCGAACTGGTTGCAGAGTGGTGCGAACTGGTTGCAGAGTGGTGCGAACTGGTTGCAGAGTGGTGCGAACTGGTTGCAGAGTGGTGCGAACTGGTTGCAGAGTGGTGCGAACTGGTTGCAGAGTGGTGCGAACTGGTTGCAGAGTGGTGCGAACTGGTTGCAGAGTGGTGCGAACTGGTTGCAGAGTGGTGCGAACTGGTTGCAGAGTGGTGCGAACTGGTTGCAGAGTGGTGCGAACTGGTTGCAGAGTGGTGCGAACTGGTTGCAGAGTGGTGCGAACTGGTTGCAGAGTGGTGCGAACTGGTTGCAGAGTGGTGCGAACTGGTTGCAGAGTGGTGCGAACTGGTTGCAGAGTGGTGCGAACTGGTTGCAGAGTGGTGCGAACTGGTTGCAGAGTGGTGCGAACTGGTTGCAGAGTGGTGCGAACTGGTTGCAGAGTGGTGCGAACTGGTTGCAGAGTGGTGCGAACTGGTTGCAGAGTGGTGCGAACTGGTTGCAGAGTGGTGCGAACTGGTTGCAGAGTGGTGCGAACTGGTTGCAGAGTGGTGCGAACTGGTTGCAGAGTGGTGCGAACTGGTTGCAGAGTGGTGCGAACTGGTTGCAGAGTGGTGCGAACTGGTTGCAGAGTGGTGCGAACTGGTTGCAGAGTGGTGCGAACTGGTTGCAGAGTGGTGCGAACTGGTTGCAGAGTGGTGCGAACTGGTTGCAGAGTGGTGCGAACTGGTTGCAGAGTGGTGCGAACTGGTTGCAGAGTGGTGCGAACTGGTTGCAGAGTGGTGCGAACTGGTTGCAGAGTGGTGCGAACTGGTTGCAGAGTGGTGCGAACTGGTTGCAGAGTGGTGCGAACTGGTTGCAGAGTGGTGCGAACTGGTTGCAGAGTGGTGCGAACTGGTTGCAGAGTGGTGCGAACTGGTTGCAGAGTGGTGCGAACTGGTTGCAGAGTGGTGCGCACTGGTTGCAGAGTAGTGCGAACTGGTTACGGAGTGGTTCGTACTGGTTGTGGAGTGGTGCGAACTGGTTGCGGAGTTGTGCGAACAGGTTGTGGAGTGGTGCGCACTGGTTGCGGAGCGGTGCGAACTGGTTGCGGAGTGGTGCGAACTTGTTGCGGAGTGGTGCCAACTGGTTGCAGAGTGTTGCGAACTGGTTGCAGAGTGGTGCAAACTGGTTGTGGAGTGTTGCGAACTGGTTGCGGAGTGGTGCGAACTGGGTGCGGAGTGATGCGAACTGGCTGTGGAATGGTGCGACTTGGTTGAGGAGTGGTGTGAACTGGGTGTAGAGTGTTGCGAATTGGTTGCGGAGTGGTGCGAACTGGTTGCGGAGCGGTGCCAACTGGTTGCGGAGTGGTGCGACCTGAATGCGGAGTGATGCGAACTGGGTGTGGAGTGGTGGGAACTGGTTGAGAAGTGGTGCGAACTGGTCGCAGAGTGGTGCCAGCTGGTTGCAGAGTGGTGCGATCTGGTTGCGTATTGGTGCGAACTGGTTGCAGAGTTGTGCGAACTGAATGCAGAGTGGTGCAAACTGGTTGCGGAGTGGTGCGAACTGGTTGGGAAGTGATGGGAACTGGTTGCAGAGTGGTGCAAACTGGTTGCAAAGTGGTGCAAACTGATTGCGGAGTTG
This sequence comes from Penium margaritaceum, assembly GCA_023375785.1. Lineage (NCBI taxonomy): Eukaryota > Viridiplantae > Streptophyta > Zygnematophyceae > Desmidiales > Peniaceae > Penium > Penium margaritaceum. The sequence continues at coordinate 3,206 of SZWC01035048.1, read as the reverse complement.
TGCGAACTGGTTGCGGAGTGGTGCGAACTGGTTGCGGAGTGTTACGAGTTGGTTGCGGAGTGGTCCGAACTGGTTGCGGAGTGGTGGGAACTGGTTACGGAGTGGTAAAAAATGGTTGCGGAGTGGTGCGATCTTGTTGCGGAGTGGTGCGAACTGGTTGTGGAGTGGTGCGCACTGGTTGTGGAGTGGTGCGAACTGGGTGCGGAGTGGTGTGAACTGGTTGCGGAGTGGTGCGAACTGGTTGCGGAGTGGTGCAAACTGGTTGCGGAGTGTTGCGAACTCGTTGCGGCATGCTTTAAACTGATCGCGGAGTGGTGCGAACTGGTTGCGGAATGGTGAGAACCTGTTGAGGAGTGGTGCAAACTGGTTGCGGATTGGTGCAAACTGGTTGCGGAGTTGTGTGACCTGGTTGCGGAGTGGTGCAAACTGGTTGCGACGTGGTGCGAACTGGTTGCGGAGTGGTGCGAACCGGTTGCGGAGTGGTGCGAACGGGTTGCGGAGTGGTGCAAACTGGTTGCGGAGTGTTGCGAACTCGTTGCGGCATGCTTTAAACTGATCGCGGAGTGGTGCGAACTGGTTGCGGAATGGTGAGAACCTGTTGAGGAGTGGTGCAAACTGGTTGCGGATTGGTGCAAACTGGTTGCGGAGTTGTGTGACCTGGTTGCGGAGTGGTGCAAACTGGTTGCGACGTGGTGCGAACTGGTTGCGGAGTGGTGCGAACCGGTTGCGGAGTGGTGCGAACGGGTTGCGGAGTGGTGCAAACTGGTTGCGGAGTGTTGCGAACTCGTTGCGGCATGCTTTAAACTGATCGCGGAGTGGTGCGAACTGGTTGCGGAATGGTGAGAACCTGTTGAGGAGTGGTGCAAACTGGTTGCGGATTGGTGCAAACTGGTTGCGGAGTTGTGTGACCTGGTTGCGGAGTGGTGCAAACTGGTTGCGACGTGGTGCGAACTGGTTGCGGAGTGGTGCGAACCGGTTGCGGAGTGGTGCGAACGGGTTGCGGAGTGGTGCAAACTGGTTGCGGAGTGTTGCGAACTCGTTGCGGCATGCTTTAAACTGATCGCGGAGTGGTGCGAACTGGTTGCGGAATGGTGAGAACCTGTTGAGGAGTGGTGCAAACTGGTTGCGGATTGGTGCAAACTGGTTGCGGAGTTGTGTGACCTGGTTGCGGAGTGGTGCAAACTGGTTGCGACGTGGTGCGAACTGGTTGCGGAGTGGTGCGAACCGGTTGCGGAGTGGTGCGAACGGGTTGCGGAGTGGTGCAAACTGGTTGCGGAGTGTTGCGAACTCGTTGCGGCATGCTTTAAACTGATCGCGGAGTGGTGCGAACTGGTTGCGGAATGGTGAGAACCTGTTGAGGAGTGGTGCAAACTGGTTGCGGATTGGTGCAAACTGGTTGCGGAGTTGTGTGACCTGGTTGCGGAGTGGTGCAAACTGGTTGCGACGTGGTGCGAACTGGTTGCGGAGTGGTGCGAACCGGTTGCGGAGTGGTGCGAACGGGTTGCGGAGTGGTGCAAACTGGTTGCGGAGTGTTGCGAACTCGTTGCGGCATGCTTTAAACTGATCGCGGAGTGGTGCGAACTGGTTGCGGAATGGTGAGAACCTGTTGAGGAGTGGTGCAAACTGGTTGCGGATTGGTGCAAACTGGTTGCGGAGTTGTGTGACCTGGTTGCGGAGTGGTGCAAACTGGTTGCGACGTGGTGCGAACTGGTTGCGGAGTGGTGCGAACCGGTTGCGGAGTGGTGCGAACGGGTTGCGGAGTGGTGCAAACTGGTTGCGGAGTGTTGCGAACTCGTTGCGGCATGCTTTAAACTGATCGCGGAGTGGTGCGAACTGGTTGCGGAATGGTGAGAACCTGTTGAGGAGTGGTGCAAACTGGTTGCGGATTGGTGCAAACTGGTTGCGGAGTTGTGTGACCTGGTTGCGGAGTGGTGCAAACTGGTTGCGACGTGGTGCGAACTGGTTGCGGAGTGGTGCGAACCGGTTGCGGAGTGGTGCGAACGGGTTGCGGAGTGGTGCAAACTGGTTGCGGAGTGTTGCGAACTCGTTGCGGCATGCTTTAAACTGATCGCGGAGTGGTGCGAACTGGTTGCGGAATGGTGAGAACCTGTTGAGGAGTGGTGCAAACTGGTTGCGGATTGGTGCAAACTGGTTGCGGAGTTGTGTGACCTGGTTGCGGAGTGGTGCAAACTGGTTGCGACGTGGTGCGAACTGGTTGCGGAGTGGTGCGAACCGGTTGCGGAGTGGTGCGAACGGGTTGCGGAGTGGTGCAAACTGGTTGCGGAGTGTTGCGAACTCGTTGCGGCATGCTTTAAACTGATTGCGGAGTGGTGCGAACTGGTTGCGGAATGGTGCGAACTGGTTGCGGAGTGGTGCAAACTGGTTGCGAAGTGGTGCGAACTGGTTGCGGAGTGGTGCGAACTGGTGGCAGAGTGGTGCGGACTTGCTGAGTGGTGAGAACCTGTTGAAGAGTCGTGCACACTGGTTGCGGCTTGGTACGAACTGGTTGCGGAGTGGTGCGAACTGGTTGCGGAGTGTTGCGAACTGGTTGCGGAGTGGTGTGAACTGGTTGCAAAGTGGTGCGAACGGGTTGCGGAGTGGTGCAAACTGGTTGCGAAGTGGTGCGAACTGGTTCCTGAGTGGTGAGAACCCGTTGAGGAGTGGTGCGAACTGGTTACGGAGTGGTGCGAACTGGTTGCGGAGTGATGCAAACTGGTTGCGGAGTGAAGCGAACTGGTTGCAGAGTGGTGCGAACTAGTTGCGGAGTGGTGAACTGGTTGCGGAGTGGTGAACTGGCTGCGGAGTGGGGCGAACTGGTTACAGAGTGGTGCGAACTGGTTGCAGAGTGGTGCGAACTAGTTGCGGAGTGGTGAACTGGTTGCGGAGTGGTGAACTGGCTGCGGAGTGGGGCGAACTGGTTACAGAGTGGTGCGAACAGGTTGCGTAGTGGTGCAAACTGGTTGCGGGGTGGTTCGAAGTAGTTGCGGAATGGTGCGAAGTGGTTGCGGAGTGGTGCGAACCGGTTGCAGAGTGGTGGCAACTGGTTGCGGAGTGGTGCAAACTGGTTGCGGAGTGCTGCAAACTGGTTTCGGAGTGGTGTGATCTGGTTGTGGAGTGGTGCGAACTGGTATTGGAGTGGTGTGAACTGGTTGCGCAGTGGTGCGAACTGGTTGCGGAGTGGTGCAAACTGGTTGCAGAGTTGTGCG
>SZWC01035047.1:0-11437 GCA_023375785.1 Penium margaritaceum | reverse complement strand
TGTCTCGACTGTGCTCAAGGCAAAATGCACCGCTCCCCATTTTCCACGTCTGAGTCTCGCACGTCTCACCCACTTGACCTCCTGCACGCTGACGTCATGGGACCTCTTGCCCATGACGCCCTTGGGGGTGTCGGTCGTTATGTCCTCTGTCCCACAGACGATTTTTCTCGCATGCGCTGGGTTTTTTGCCCTTCGGCAAAAGAGTGACGTCTGTCCCGCACTTGAGTCCTGGCTACCACAAGCTGAGCTGGCCTGTGGTCGCCGGCTCAAAGTCTTTCACTGTGACCGTGGTGGCGAGTTCACGGGTCCCACCGCTTGCTTTCTCACCTCTCGTGGGCTGTGCATGGAGCCCTCGGCCCCCTACACACCCCAGCAAAATGGTGTCTCTGAACGCTGGAACCGCACCCTCGCTGATGGTGTTCGTACTCTCCTCAGCGAGTCCTCCCTCTCTCCTGTCTTCTCCTTTGAGGCCATGTGCAACATGACCTGGGTGTGGAACCGTGTCCCACACGGTCCCCTTCCTCGTCGCGTCACCCCCTTTGAGCGCTGGTACGGTCGCCTTGCTGACCTCCGTCTGGCTCGTGTCTGGGGCTATGTGGCTGCTGTCTGGTTGCCAGAGGACTTTTGTGATGGCAAACTGAGTCCTCGTGCTCGCCTCTGTACGTTTCTTGGTGTCTCTGCCATGTCTAAGGCGTGGCGCTTCTGGGACCCCGACCGTTCCCACGTCATCGAGTCGCGTGACGCCCTCTTCTTTGAGGATGTCTTCCCTCGTGACTTGTTCCATGTCCCTCCTCCGTCTTCTCTCTCCTCGCTTTGTCGGCTTGGGAGGGATGGGTCTGTTCCAGCCTCCGATCTCCGTGCGTCCACGTCTCCCTTTCACACAGCGTCCCCTGTTGTCACTCCCACGGACAGTGACAAGGACTCAGTATCCTCTGAGTCGGGGGCCTCAGTGCCCTCCCCGGAGTCCGGGCCACCCCTGTCCTTAGCCGGCAGCCCTGTATCTTTGCCGTCTACCGCCATTGCCAAGTCCTCACACTCGGCGCCCACTCCCGCACAGTCCACTGCCCACTCTACTCCCACCTCATCTCCTGGCGCTACAGTTCCTCCGGTGCTTGACACCACCGCAGGCGACGCGCCTCAGGCTCGGCTCCCCTGTCCAGAGCCTTATACTCATGGGGGGAGACTTCATGCTCTTCCTCCCTCTCAGTCCTCTCAGCCCTCCTCTTCTAGGGTGCCTACTGAGTCTCTCCTGGCAGGCTCATCCACTGCCTCTCAACGAGTCACCCGCTCCAGAGCCTCATCCTCCATAGCTGGTCCCTCAGTGCGCCCCACCGGCCTTGATGCACTTGGCCTGTCTGTGAGCGTTGTACACCCAAACTCTGCAGTTGGCTATGCTCTTATAGCCCACGAGTTCCACAGTGCTCTTGAGTCTTCTGTCGCCGGTTATGTCGCCGCATGCTTTGTGGCCGCTAGCCTCCCCACTCTCCCTCCTGAGCCCACCACTGTCCGGCAGGCTCGTGAGGCGGCAGACGCTGCCCTCTGGGAGAAGGCCATGCAGGAGGAGCTCTCAGCCCTCCAAGACCATGGAGTCTTTGAGCTGGTGGATCTCCCTACATGTCGCAAGGCAATCTCCGTCCGATGGGTCCTTCGGCGTAAGCTGAAGCTCGATGGAACAGTCAACCGGTACAAGGCACGTCTCATAGCAAAGGGGTTCTCCCAGATCCCCGGCGTTGACTTTGATGAGACCTTCGCACCGGTCGGGAGATATACCACGGCCCGAGCACTTTTGAGTCTCGTCGCCCAGCACGACTGGGAACTGGAGCAGATGGACGTCAACAACGCCTTCTTACACGGGAAGCTCGATGAAGAGATCTACATGATACAGCCCCCGGGCTTCACCGATGGCACGAGCAAGGTCTGGCGACTGCGCAAAGCCCTCTATGGGCTCAAGCAGTCACCGCGGTGTTGGAACATGGAGATCTCCTCGACTCTCAAGCGAGGAGGTTACCATCGCAGCACGGTTGATCCAGCGCTCTTCTTGAGCGCCCCCTCAGAGCCGTTTGTGGCGGTGTTGGTCTACGTTGATGACCTGCTCATCGCCTCACCCAGCCCGACAGCTGTCCAGTCAGTGAAAGACCTGTTGCAGTCTGCATACAAGATGAAGGATCTAGGTCCTGCACGGGTGTTTTTGGGGATGGAGCTTGAGCATGATCGTCAACGTTGCACCCTGCATGTGCACCAGGCTGCGTACATACGCACACTGGGGGAGCGTTTTGCTCCTTTGCTGGCAAACATCCCCACCGCGTTTACACCGATGACTCCAGCAGGTCAGCGTCTGCTGAAGTCACTAGACTCAGCACAGCTGGGGGAGCCTGTCAACGTCACCGATTACCTCAGTGTTGTTGGCTCTCTCATGTATCTCGCCACCACCACTAGAGCAGACGTGGCCTTCGCGGTCAATTTCCTTGCCCAGTTCTCCCAGCAGCCTCGACAGAAGCATCTCGAGGCTGCACTGCGCGTCGTCCGCTACGCGTTTTCCACTGCACGCGTAGGACTCTGCTACCGTGCTCAGCCCTCAGTAGTCGTTGACGGCTACACAAACAGCGACTGGGCACATGACACAGATGCTCGCAGCCGCACTGGTTTCATCTTCCTCGTCGGAGGGACTGCTGTCTCCTGGAAGAGTGGAAAACAAGGTTGTGTTGCCAGGAGCTCCAATGAAGCAAAATATGTGGCACTGGGTGCAGGTACGTGTGAGAGTGTTTGGCTGTCCCGCCTGTTGCAACAGTTGTGTTTCCCCATTGATTGCATCACCCTGCGCTGTGAAAACCAGAGTGCGAAGGCGATTGCTGAGCACGATGGCATGCAACACTCTCGCACTAAGCACATTGACATTGAGCATCATTTTGTACGCGAGCGCATTGCCGCTGGGGAAGTTCAGGTTGTCTGGGTCAACACTCGTCAACAGCGTGCAGACTTTCTCACCAAAGCGCTCAGCAGTGGAATGTTCAAGGCGGCTGTGCATGCTGTTGGCTTGCTGCGCTCTCGTGATGCCGCCGGTTGATGTGAATCCTGTGATGGTATCCTCGCCCTATGTTCTGTGTGTGTGAGGCCTGTTCGTCTGTGGGTCATGGGGGAGTGTTGGTTATTGTCACAAACACACGCAAGTGCCCTCTTGTCTCCATTCATGCACACACCTCACCACTGCAGGTGATTGAACTGGATTAAGGCTCCCTGGTGCAAGACTGTGGTGCAGCATGAAGTGCACAGTGGAGGTGCCCCCATCAAGCTGCCAAGTGGTGGCTTCAGCACCAGCCTTGTCACAAGCCTTAGTTTAGTAATAACCTCACGTGCCAAAATTGGGATACAACTTGTAGGATTGCATGCTTGTTAGTTGGTTGAATACTTGCATGTTCCTAGAGTGGTGAACCGGGTTGCTGATCCCTCGGGACCACACGTCCGGCTTGTGCCGGCGTGTGAGAAACCGCCTGGAGCTCGCTCGCTCCAGGGTCGGGTTCGATCCCTGGGTGGCGGCCGGGCCCCACGACGAGTGCCTCGCGTGGGTGGCCCGGTCAACTGGCTCTCACCACCTCGCTCACTACTCACTCTCGTGAAGCTGTGTCTTAACTACTTCCACGTTTCTTAGTCTTGAACCTTCCCCGATCCATGGCGTGCTTCATTGCTTGCTACTCACTTGCTTGCTAGCATAGTGCTTGTGGTTCCCTTCATCGGGTACAGAGGACGAGAAAATCTCGTTCTCGTATCGATTTGCATTTTCGTGGCCTGGGTCTTGTCTTTGTCTCGCTCTAGTCCGAGAAAATCTCGAATCGTCCGCCTTGCAAGTGACGAGCAAAACGACAAGGTAAGCTGTCGAAAGTGAAGTCACCGCGAAAATGCTTTGCGGCGCCTTCACTCTGACTGCGAGCAATGTTACACCTATAGTGTACATTTGTTTCTAATCAGACTATCCACTTTGGCATTCAAACCCTAGATTGTACAGATTACACGTCACTCCCTCTACCACCTCGCATGACGACTCCAGACCTGGACCACTAGACACGAAGAATCTTCAGAACTAACCGGCTGTGTTTGGTAGGTGTAGCGAGCTTACGTGGACACAAAAAATGTGCTCGAAGAGTTTTATTGTCTATTACCGGCGATGTACAAAGTCTTAACAAGTTGAACAGTGAAAAATGTTCGCAAGTTCATTCGTTTCTTCATGAAAACATATCTACTTTAGTTAATTAGTGGTTGTTCTTGTTGACGCTCGACGACCGCTCCTCAACAATGCGGCTGCTCGCGTTTTGTGCTGACACATCCATTCAATGCGCGATTGGTCAGAAATCACTTGGCACACGTGGCAGGGGTTGCACAAGAAAAGCGAGACACTATTTTGGTACGATAATCTCGTCCCGATCTCGCGCGACACAAGACATGTCTCGGTCTCGTCTCGTCTCGCGCGAGACAAATCGAGATTGTCTTGCGTAGTGCGGTACGAGACAACGAGAAGAGAAAAAATCGAGACAGTCGAGATCAAGACTGGTTTCGATCTCGATTTAACAGCTCTAGTCCACCGGGAGCGCGTGTCTCAACGCACCGAGAAGACTCTCCCAGCTCCGGACAAGCCCACAGTGCTACCGAAACGCATCGACCACGTCTCGCCGGCGCTGTCGTAGGTGATGGAGAAGTCTTGGTACAGTCCGGAGGCCCGTCGTGTCATCACGCCCTCCTCTACCATATACTGCCAGCGTGGGTATATGGATAATGCATCAACGTCAGTCGTGACTGGTGGAAGCCACACAAACCAACAAAATGTTCGAAGCTTTAAGCTCGATGGTTGAGACCTTGTGATATCGAGCGCATGCAAACACCCTTGGTTGGATGCCTTAAACTCCTCGACACTAGGCATGTTCATCCAATGTATTATGTTAGAAGACTCGAGCAATATCGAGACCCAGTAGAAGACTTCCACGGCAGGGATGTCCCTCCCTCTCCTCCCGTTCAAGTGGACGAGGAGACAGAGTACGTCATCGAGGACTTCCTCGGCCATTGACGTTGAAACAAATCGATAGTATATCTTGTCAAGTGACACGGCTATGACGTCGCACGAAATAGATGGGAACCCTAGTCAACCTCCGAGACGTCGATCACCTAATCGACAGCTATAACCGTCGTCACCAGGCCACATCTGTATGTGTTTTGAGATGTCATGGCTAAAAGGTGGGTATGTGTCACGTACCAGACGCACACGAGTCTTTAATCTTTTTGAGTGGGCATTCCTATCCTTACATAAAGAGCCCATAACGTCGCGAGACCGCAATATTCACTCTGAAAGTCGAGTGCAAACGGGCCAACTACATTCGCCTCTACGAAATCTTCCTGAAACTTCTGATAACTTCGACCACTCTCGCGAATCTACGACAGATGTATCAGGACCTTTCGGTCGACTTCTCAACGCACCAAAAGAGATCTAGATTTATGAAGATGCATCTCGCATCTTCACTATCGATTCTCAAAGCCCCCCAATTTCTCGGCAGACCTTCTCGAATCCGTCCACTCACGAGCGAGGTCGCACGCGTCGCTCGACAATCGACCGAATGACCCTGACTATGTCTCATTCGTAACTCTACACTTGTGTATTTATGTTTGATCATTTTGTCACTTGTCATAATAGTACATGTACTATTCGTGTAGTACACGTACTACACGTACTATTCGTACATTTGGGACTCAAGTGTCCCAAATTTGAAATTGTGTTATGCCTTGCAACTTCTATTTGTTCACCCTCTAGGCTCTGTTGGGCATAATAGTTTATTGGCGCCGCTTGAAGTGTTACTTCGACCGTGAAGGTTCTTTTTGGGTTACGTAGTAACCATTGTCATCAAACTTTAGACTCGACATTGAAAACAAATTTTGGCATAGTTTCGCGTTTTAAAATACGGCAGGGTGTGAAAATGATTGTGTGAGTGGTGTGGCTGTGTGTGGTGTGTGTGTGTGTGTGGTGTGTGTGTACGTATGAGAGGAAGGGCGAAGACAGATAGAGTGAGAGAGAGTGAGAGAGAGAGAGAGAGAGAGAGAGAAGAGAGAGACCGAGAGGACAAGATCGATAGAGAGAGAGAGAGAGGGCGAGAGCGAGAGCGAGAGAGAGAGAGAGAGAGAGAGAAGAGAGAGACCGAGAGGACAAGATCGATAGAGAGAGAGAGAGAGGGCGAGAGCGAGAGCGAGAGAGAGAGAGAGAGAGAGAGAAGAGAGAGACCGAGAGGACAAGATCGATAGAGAGAGAGAGAGAGGGCGAGAGCGAGAGCGAGAGAGAGAGAGAGAGAGAGAGAAGAGAGAGACCGAGAGGACAAGATCGATAGAGAGAGAGAGAGAGGGCGAGAGCGAGAGCGAGAGAGAGAGAGAGAGAGAGAGAAGAGAGAGACCGAGAGGACAAGATCGATAGAGAGAGAGAGAGAGGGCGAGAGCGAGAGCGAGAGAGAGAGAGAGAGAGAGAGAAGAGAGAGACCGAGAGGACAAGATCGATAGAGAGAGAGAGAGAGGGCGAGAGCGAGAGCGAGAGAGAGAGAGAGAGAGAGAGAAGAGAGAGACCGAGAGGACAAGATCGATAGAGAGAGAGAGAGAGGGCGAGAGCGAGAGCGAGAGAGAGAGAGAGAGAGAGAGAAGAGAGAGACCGAGAGGACAAGATCGATAGAGAGAGAGAGAGAGGGCGAGAGCGAGAGCGAGAGAGAGAGAGAGAGAGAGAGAAGAGAGAGACCGAGAGGACAAGATCGATAGAGAGAGAGAGAGAGGGCGAGAGCGAGAGCGAGAGAGAGAGAGAGAGAGAGAGAAGAGAGAGACCGAGAGGACAAGATCGATAGAGAGAGAGAGAGAGGGCGAGAGCGAGAGCGAGAGAGAGAGAGAGAGAGAGAGAAGAGAGAGACCGAGAGGACAAGATCGATAGAGAGAGAGAGAGAGGGCGAGAGCGAGAGCGAGAGAGAGAGAGAGAGAGAGAGAAGAGAGAGACCGAGAGGACAAGATCGATAGAGAGAGAGAGAGAGGGCGAGAGCGAGAGCGAGAGAGAGAGAGAGAGAGAGAGAAGAGAGAGACCGAGAGGACAAGATCGATAGAGAGAGAGAGAGAGGGCGAGAGCGAGAGCGAGAGAGAGAGAGAGAGAGAGAGAAGAGAGAGACCGAGAGGACAAGATCGATAGAGAGAGAGAGAGAGGGCGAGAGCGAGAGCGAGAGAGAGAGAGAGAGAGAGAGAAGAGAGAGACCGAGAGGACAAGATCGATAGAGAGAGAGAGAGAGGGCGAGAGCGAGAGCGAGAGAGAGAGAGAGAGAGAGAGAAGAGAGAGACCGAGAGGACAAGATCGATAGAGAGAGAGAGAGAGGGCGAGAGCGAGAGCGAGAGAGAGAGAGAGAGAGAGAGAAGAGAGAGACCGAGAGGACAAGATCGATAGAGAGAGAGAGAGAGGGCGAGAGCGAGAGCGAGAGAGAGAGAGAGAGAGAGAGAAGAGAGAGACCGAGAGGACAAGATCGATAGAGAGAGAGAGAGAGGGCGAGAGCGAGAGCGAGAGAGAGAGAGAGAGAGAGAGAAGAGAGAGACCGAGAGGACAAGATCGATAGAGAGAGAGAGAGAGGGCGAGAGCGAGAGCGAGAGAGAGAGAGAGAGAGAGAGAAGAGAGAGACCGAGAGGACAAGATCGATAGAGAGAGAGAGAGAGGGCGAGAGCGAGAGCGAGAGAGAGAGAGAGAGAGAGAGAAGAGAGAGACCGAGAGGACAAGATCGATAGAGAGAGAGAGAGAGGGCGAGAGCGAGAGCGAGAGAGAGAGAGAGAGAGAGAGAAGAGAGAGACCGAGAGGACAAGATCGATAGAGAGAGAGAGAGAGGGCGAGAGCGAGAGCGAGAGAGAGAGAGAGAGAGAGAGAAGAGAGAGACCGAGAGGACAAGATCGATAGAGAGAGAGAGAGAGGGCGAGAGCGAGAGCGAGAGAGAGAGAGAGAGAGAGAGAAGAGAGAGACCGAGAGGACAAGATCGATAGAGAGAGAGAGAGAGGGCGAGAGCGAGAGCGAGAGAGAGAGAGAGAGAGAGAGAAGAGAGAGACCGAGAGGACAAGATCGATAGAGAGAGAGAGAGAGGGCGAGAGCGAGAGCGAGAGAGAGAGAGAGAGAGAGAGAAGAGAGAGACCGAGAGGACAAGATCGATAGAGAGAGAGAGAGAGGGCGAGAGCGAGAGCGAGAGAGAGAGAGAGAGAGAGAGAAGAGAGAGACCGAGAGGACAAGATCGATAGAGAGAGAGAGAGAGGGCGAGAGCGAGAGCGAGAGAGAGAGAGAGAGAGAGAGAAGAGAGAGACCGAGAGGACAAGATCGATAGAGAGAGAGAGAGAGGGCGAGAGCGAGAGCGAGAGAGAGAGAGAGAGAGAGAGAAGAGAGAGACCGAGAGGACAAGATCGATAGAGAGAGAGAGAGAGGGCGAGAGCGAGAGCGAGAGAGAGAGAGAGAGAGAGAGAAGAGAGAGACCGAGAGGACAAGATCGATAGAGAGAGAGAGAGAGGGCGAGAGCGAGAGCGAGAGAGAGAGAGAGAGAGAGAGAAGAGAGAGACCGAGAGGACAAGATCGATAGAGAGAGAGAGAGAGGGCGAGAGCGAGAGCGAGAGAGAGAGAGAGAGAGAGAGAAGAGAGAGACCGAGAGGACAAGATCGATAGAGAGAGAGAGAGAGGGCGAGAGCGAGAGCGAGAGAGAGAGAGAGAGAGAGAGAAGAGAGAGACCGAGAGGACAAGATCGATAGAGAGAGAGAGAGAGGGCGAGAGCGAGAGCGAGAGAGAGAGAGAGAGAGAGAGAAGAGAGAGACCGAGAGGACAAGATCGATAGAGAGAGAGAGAGAGGGCGAGAGCGAGAGCGAGAGAGAGAGAGAGAGAGAGAGAAGAGAGAGACCGAGAGGACAAGATCGATAGAGAGAGAGAGAGAGGGCGAGAGCGAGAGCGAGAGAGAGAGAGAGAGAGAGAGAAGAGAGAGACCGAGAGGACAAGATCGATAGAGAGAGAGAGAGAGGGCGAGAGCGAGAGCGAGAGAGAGAGAGAGAGAGAGAGAAGAGAGAGACCGAGAGGACAAGATCGATAGAGAGAGAGAGAGAGGGCGAGAGCGAGAGCGAGAGAGAGAGAGAGAGAGAGAGAAGAGAGAGACCGAGAGGACAAGATCGATAGAGAGAGAGAGAGAGGGCGAGAGCGAGAGCGAGAGAGAGAGAGAGAGAGAGAGAAGAGAGAGACCGAGAGGACAAGATCGATAGAGAGAGAGAGAGAGGGCGAGAGCGAGAGCGAGAGAGAGAGAGAGAGAGAGAGAAGAGAGAGACCGAGAGGACAAGATCGATAGAGAGAGAGAGAGAGGGCGAGAGCGAGAGCGAGAGAGAGAGAGAGAGAGAGAGAAGAGAGAGACCGAGAGGACAAGATCGATAGAGAGAGAGAGAGAGGGCGAGAGCGAGAGCGAGAGAGAGAGAGAGAGAGAGAGAAGAGAGAGACCGAGAGGACAAGATCGATAGAGAGAGAGAGAGAGGGCGAGAGCGAGAGCGAGAGAGAGAGAGAGAGAGAGAGAAGAGAGAGACCGAGAGGACAAGATCGATAGAGAGAGAGAGAGAGGGCGAGAGCGAGAGCGAGAGAGAGAGAGAGAGAGAGAGAAGAGAGAGACCGAGAGGACAAGATCGATAGAGAGAGAGAGAGAGGGCGAGAGCGAGAGCGAGAGAGAGAGAGAGAGAGAGAGAAGAGAGAGACCGAGAGGACAAGATCGATAGAGAGAGAGAGAGAGGGCGAGAGCGAGAGCGAGAGAGAGAGAGAGAGAGAGAGAAGAGAGAGACCGAGAGGACAAGATCGATAGAGAGAGAGAGAGAGGGCGAGAGCGAGAGCGAGAGAGAGAGAGAGAGAGAGAGAAGAGAGAGACCGAGAGGACAAGATCGATAGAGAGAGAGAGAGAGGGCGAGAGCGAGAGCGAGAGAGAGAGAGAGAGAGAGAGAAGAGAGAGACCGAGAGGACAAGATCGATAGAGAGAGAGAGAGAGGGCGAGAGCGAGAGCGAGAGAGAGAGAGAGAGAGAGAGAAGAGAGAGACCGAGAGGACAAGATCGATAGAGAGAGAGAGAGAGGGCGAGAGCGAGAGCGAGAGAGAGAGAGAGAGAGAGAGAAGAGAGAGACCGAGAGGACAAGATCGATAGAGAGAGAGAGAGAGGGCGAGAGCGAGAGCGAGAGAGAGAGAGAGAGAGAGAGAAGAGAGAGACCGAGAGGACAAGATCGATAGAGAGAGAGAGAGAGGGCGAGAGCGAGAGCGAGAGAGAGAGAGAGAGAGAGAGGGAGAGCTCGAGAGAGAGAGAGGGAGATCGAGAGACAAAGAGAGATAGAGAGAGAGAGAGAGAGAGGGAGACAGATAGAGAGAGAGAGATAGAGAGAAAGAGAGAGAGAGAGAGGGAGAAAGGTGAAGAGAGAGAGAGATGGACAGAGAGAGAGTTAGAGAGAGAGAGAGAGACGCACCTTTGATATTTTGCTTGTGCTGCATGTGTACCTCTTGTTGTTGCTGCTGTTGTCGGTGATGCCTGCGTTCTCCATGTCGCTGCGTCGTAATCTCGGGTTTCTATAGCGGAAGGGGCGGGGGGGAAGTGGGACAACCAGTGCTCAAGGACGACGGAATGAACGAGAGGTGTAGGAGAGTGCAGCGCTAAATGCGCCGATCGATCCGAGTGAGCCGAGTGAGCAGGGTGACCCGAGTGAACCGGGTGAGCCGAGTGAGTCGTGTGAGCCGACAGAGCCGAGTGAACCCAGTGAACCGGGTGAACTGAGTGAGCCGAGTGAGGCTAGTGAGCCGGGTGAGCCGAGTGAACCGTGTGAGCTGGGTGAGCCGAAGTGAGCGAAGTGAGTCGAGTGAGCCGAAGTGAGCGAAGTGAGACGTTGGCTTGAACTGTTTTTTCCAACCAGTTCGCTCCGGTTCGCTTCGCCAGCGGGTCCTCTGCCAACGCATGTGTGAAGTGAAACACATGAAATGTTTCGTTAACACTTTCTTCTAACATGTGCATACATCTATATCTACATATACATATGCATAGGCATATACATGTACATATATGTACATACATGTATATATGCTTATACATATATGTACAAGTATATGTCTATTATACTTGTACGTATATGTACAAGTATATGTCTATTTGCACATACATGTATACATGCTTATACATATATGTACAAGTATATGTCTATTTGGATATACAAGTATATATACATATGCATATGCATACACTTGTACATATATGTACAAGTATATGTCTATTTGATTTTCAATGTATATGTGTAGACATATGTAGATGTATATGTATGTGTATATGTATGGGTATATGTACATGTACATGTATGTACATATATTTCTATATATGTATATGTATATGTATATGTATATGTATATGTATATGTATATGTATATG
>SZWC01035043.1:2055-17507 GCA_023375785.1 Penium margaritaceum | reverse complement strand
TATGTATATGTATATGTATATGTATATGTATATGTATATGTATATGTATATGTATATGTATATGTATATGTATATGTATATGTATATGTATATGTATATGTACATGTACATGTACATATACATATGTGTATATGTACACATATGTGTATATGTATACAAATGCCTGGCCTTGGTGCTGCCCCCCGTGAGGGCCTCCCTAGCCGGCAGATGCCTTTCCGTTGCCATTACGTTTCCCACCCTGGTGCTGACCGCCCCCATGGAAGCAGTTCTGGCCACCACCGTGGAAGCGGTTTGGCCCCCCGCCTTGGCGCACGCCATGACCATGCTGTTGGCACTACTGTTGTCCTTGCTGCTGCTGCTAGTCACGTTGGCGGCAGTCGCGCCCAATGTGGCCAGCCTGGTGGCAGCGTTTATAGATGATAGAAGAGCCGGAGTTGTTCTCTCCACCGTGTCAGTGGAACTTCTTCGAGGGCTCAAACGTTACCTCTGCCACCCGCTTTGGTGCATTGCCCATGGCCGTTGATGACACCTCACGCGTCGGCCTGCTTTTACGTGCGTCGCGATCCCACAGGCTGGAGTTCTTCTTGTACATTGCACACATGCGTGCTGCCTGTGCGTGTAGGGAGTTCCACTCGTTGCCATTGTCGTGAAGTCAAAAGAAACACAGCTGAGGACTGTTAAAACCACTCTAAAAGAGGTCAAACTTGGCCTACTCTGCCAGGTGGTGATTGTGTATCTTCTTTCTAGTCTTGAGTAATGCCTCGGCATACCGCTTCACTGACATTCTCCCCTACACGAAGCTTTTGAGCTCCTTCTTTGCCTCTTGTGAGTCAGCAGGCTTGGAGTATAGCTCACGCATCAATTCGAAATACTTCTCCCAGGTGGGACCCGAGTGTTGTTGCTTCTGCTTGGAGAGCTCCATCAGCTTCTCAGACGGCTTTGGCTTCAAGGAAAGCATACCTTGTGCACCCCACTCCTCTTCCTCAATCCGAGCAAGGCGGAGGTGCCTCTGAAGAATCATTAGGAATGTGTTGACGTTGCATGTGCCATCGTAGCGGTCGGCTGGCTCAAGAACCACACGGTAGCCAGTCCCGCCTTCCTTCTGGGCCCGTGGTTTAGGCGCGTTTGCTTCCAGGCATGGAGCAGGATCAACGATTGGAGCTCGACGCGTGTCGCGAATGTTTTCACGTTCACTTTGCACACTTTCACACTCGGGGTGCTCCAAAATCGGTCCCAACTCCACCTCGGCTACGTGACACGTCGCACCGACTAATGCGTTGAGCACAGCACGCTGGTTTTCGGCTTCCTTGGCACAAAGGTCCTCAAGTGCCTGTTCCGCCACCTTTGTGTGGTGATCAGCGGCCGCGACCTCAAGCATCAATGTCCCGTTCTCCTTGTACAGTTTCTCATTCATTTGCTGCACCATGAACGATCGTCTACAAAGCGTGACGCACACCATGTCACCGTAGTATGCGAGCGTACCCATGTCGGTCATGGCCAGAGTGAAATCCTTAAGAGGGAACTGGGCACGAAGGTGGTCGAGTTTTTCGTCGACGTTCAGGCAACGTGCGGCGGTGTCGAGCTCACGCTCCGTTGCCGCCAAACTCGACCGGGTCACAAGTCGGGCTCGCTCCCTTCCAGCCAAAATTAGAGCACGACCCTTGTCGTCCACGCGATTGGATGCACGTTCCAACTGGTTAGCACCTGCTTTAGGTTCCTTTGGCATGGAATTGCCCGCCACAATGCCCTTGCTGGCTGTGTAATGTGCGCCCCATCCGTCGTCAAATTCAAGATTTGCAACCCTAAACTACGCAATCCGTTGCCTCATCGGGTCATTCATCTCCATGCTCGTCTCCTTTGGCAACCTTGTCAGGGTTATGAGAATCAGCGATGTTCCCCTTGGTGGCCTTTGACTCCTCGTTGTTTGCACGAGTGATCGGGGTGGGCGTGGCCTCGTTGCGGAAACCGAGCTCGACGGCAAGCAACCGAATTTTTCCATCACTTTGCTGAGAGGCCGCGATAGGGGTCTTGTGCTACTGTCCATGCTTTGGAGATGTTGGCGCTCTACCCTTTGGCGATGCCGGGCGGGCACTTCCCCCTCTAGCCGTCACCTCCCGGCGCGTCTTCGCGAGGTGGGCTCCGGACGCTAATGTCCCGCGACGCTCCTTGGATCTCAAGGGCGTGCGTTCATCCAAGCTACATGGGCAGGTGTTCGGAGCACGCCCCAAGACCGCAAAGAGTCCAATCCCAAGGCCGGCCATCCTTGTGGCAAGGCCTTGCTTTGGCTCTCTCACTCTCCAACCTGCTCCTCCAACCCCCTCTCCCTTCTCCCCTCCCCTCCCCCCCTTTTTTTCTTCTTTTTTTAACTGGGTGGAGGACACACTATTGGACTTTGTGTGCCTTGCTTCAAACCCGCGGTGGACCGAGGTGGCTCCAAGCCAAACCTCCTTCACCCTTTTTTTGTTTTTGTTTTTTTGGAAAGAGGGAGAGGACAGGAAACTTTAATTAGCACCAGCTGTCTAATTCAAGTCCTAGACTGGCAGGTTAAAGACAGAATTGCAAACTAGAGTGGAATCTGCAAGGTAGAAAGCACCTTTTGAAAAATAGCCAGAGTCTGATAGCACACTGGTGAATTAAAATGGCTTGAACTGGTAGTGGTCAGTTTTACGGATCCAACCAAAAAACGGCGCAAAAAACGGAGGACCGGAGGCCAAGTTATGGTTCTCCCCACTCCTTTCTAGGTGGAGAAACCGGGACTGACGGGTCCTTTGTTCTTCTTGGATTGGACGCCCGCCCAAAAAAAATGCTGAAGGCTCCTGGCTTGCACGTTGTGTCTCCCTTGTTGCTGTAGCAAGAGGGTGATGTGGCAGCTTGCTGGTCCAGTAGGCCTTTGTGAGAGTAGTACACTGCAAAAGTAGGTTGGGTTGGTGGAGGTGGGGTATACGCGCATGGAGGTGGAGAAGTTTGGAAACCAATGGCCGGCGTTCCACCTTCACCACCATGAGATCACCTGCTACTCGTCAACCAAGTCACCACTCCTTGTGGTGTCTGAGGATTGTCACGATGGAGTGGAGACAACGACGATGTCAGCAGGTCGACCTGGCCCTGACACCAAATGTAATAGACAGATGGGAAGCTTTGCCCACTGGGCCAAAACCACGGTAGTTGAAGGTCTACGACCCTCAACTCATCCCATCCGTCGCCCACAGGCCAGGACCCACGTTCGAGCCACGAGGCACACCTCGCGCTACATTCCTCCCACACAGGAATGGACCCGCCCCCAGTGTCCATTATGGGTGTCAAACCCTTGCGCTCTGATACCAATGTAATGCGAGAGCTCAAACTTAGCGTTGAAAGGCTTGGACGAGCTCGGAAAAGTTTGCGTTGTAAAAATGAATGACCATCCTTATTGCAAAATGGACAACCGTCAGATCTCCTTGATCCAACGGCTTACTGGGCTCAGCACAACAATAACAAAAAGGAAAGCAAGAGGGTCGAGAGAGAGAGAGAGACTCGTTCTCTCTCTCGAACCTCCTATCTATCTTGTCTAGCGGGGTATGGTATGGCTGTGGACAGGCCTCTTGAGGCATCTCACTGATCCATCCATCCACAGCCCTACCTACTCTACTCATCCAATTGGAGATCCATAGAGCTGACAGGACACTGGTAACGAGCACCATGTACTCTGGCAGGATTTGGGCCAATGCGATGTGTGGCCTCGCAGACTAAGCAAGAGTGTGAGCGTGAGCTCCTCTCAATATCGAGTCTGCTGGCGTGGCAAGGGACTGCAGCTCAAGGCAGACATCGTCTTTCTAAAGATGGATCTGGTGATCACAAATCATTGCAAAAGAAGTGGACTGATCAGAGCCGTTGACGAATCGAGAAGTGTGAGCCTCGGATCCTCTCGAGACAACATCCGAGAAAGATCAATGGGCATGGGAAAGTGACTGCAGATCCGGATGATCTCGTTTGTGGATCGCACCAAGGGTGCTGGGCATCCGCCAACCTTGGTCTGCCGATGACCGGAGGTCATCGAGCGGAGTCCGGATGATCCTGTGACTTAGAACCCGAAGACACATGATACCGGACTACGTAACACCTGTATTCTTCTCCTGCTAGCTAGCATAGACAGTCAAAATAGCTGTATGTTTGTATTTCTTATTACTTCGTCTGTACGAGATCATTCTTGACAAGCTTGGTACCGTTGGAAAGCTTGTGAGACGAGTCGTGTAACTGTGCCTTCAGCTTATACCCTTGAATCGTACAGTCAATGACATTGTTAAGGCAAGAGTGCCTGTGTTTGTGTAAGTAGTGATACTCACCTGTGAGATTGCCACCAACCATCCAAGCAAAGCATTAGACGGTGTACCAATCTGAAGAATACTTCTGAAGATTCCTAAAGATCCTGTTATGTAAAATTCAACATTTGGTATTAGAGTAGCTGGTATTTTCAGATCTACTCAACCATGGCGGCAACAATCAACAATGGGGATCACTTCAAAGTGGTACAGTTTGACGGCGATGACTATCATACCTTCGCATTCAACATTGAGATGATTTTTCTGAAAAAGGGCCTATGGGGAGTCGTTTGTGATCCTCTCACTGACAATTTACCCGTAGGAGCAACACGCGAAGAGCAAATCAACTAGAAGCGGAGCTGTGATCAAGCGTTTAAAATTTTGGCACTGAATCTAACGGAACAACTCAAGTTTATTATCATAGAAGACAACCCAACTAACTGTCCAAGGAAGGCTTGGAAGGCTGTGAAGAATCGCTATGAGAGAACAAGTGATGTTGAACTCGGGAGCCTCTTGAAAGAATTCCACACTCAACAGATGGAAGAAGGAACACGTCTGGAGGATCATGTGTCTCATCTCAAGCATCTAGCCAGTCGCATTTCATCAATGGGAGAAGTCGTCTCCGAAAGAGTACTAGTGCTAACTCTTTTTGGTGGACTACCTGTCAGATTCAAGGTCACCATCAACCAACTTCACACCTTTCAAAAGCAGGGGAAGAGCTTTGATGTCCAATTGGCTGAAATTCGGACAACTCTGCAGCAAGCCATTGATACACAAGGCAGAGCCGCCACTAGGGCTGCTGGTGCTGCCGTGGGCGCTGTACCTACAGCAGCAGGCCCACCTAGATTTCAGCCATATTCACTAACTCTTGAGAAAGCTGTTGAAGAGCTAATGATGGTTGAAAAATAGTATCTCAAGGACAATGGAGGCGAAACTGGCCTCGCAGCCAAATACCAAGGACAAAGGACCAAGACGTTTGGGTCCTATGGTCATGGAAGTGAGGGCTCCCTTCCGCACTTCAACAGCAGAGTCCAGCCAACGCCTCACTCACTACGGGGGTTTGTTCCACCAAACGACCGAGTGTGTTGGACATGCAAGCAAAAGGGGCACATTGCCGTGGATCGCGCAAAACGACACCCAAACATTGGTCGTCACCATGGTTATCGACGGCCACATCAAGCTATGTTCAAAACATACATATCCACCGTGGCTGATTTTTTTACAGGCTCTTCAAAAGGATAGGAATAATCTGATGAAGAAGACAACTTTCAGTTGAATCTCCTGTCTGAAGGACCAGTCCTTTCTGACAAGGATATGTTAGTCACCCAGCCAGAGTTCAACCTATGACTCAGCACCAGAAGATGCGGCACATCACACTCTGGCAGAAGAAAATTTTGTAACTGAAGAACTGGCCATGTGCTCCATTGACAGCACACTCCTCCTGGCTGCCGGCATCTTGGCATGGATTATGGACTCCGGCTACACAAAGCACATGACTTGCAAGAAGATTTGGTTCATCAACTTCAAGCGTTTCCCGACACCACGAGAAGTCCGCCATGGTGATGGCAGAACTATCCCCGCCTACAGGCAAGGGACGGTCAAGGTTGACATTAAGTGTAATGGGAAACCGGCAATCAAGAAATTTGAAGACGTACTCTATGTCCCACATCTTGCAGAAAATCTTCTCTCCGTCATCAAGCTCAACGACAAAGGCTTCAAAGTGGTACTTGATATTGACAAAAACTGCAAGGTGTACAACCAAACATCTCAACTGGCAGTTGTTGCCACTCGAATGGAAAACTTGACCATCCTTGACACCACTGAATCCTCAAGACACCCAGAGTTGCAAGAGATGGCTTTCATGGTCTCTACATCCAACGAGACAACCTCTCCGTCCACAATGGTAGATCTCTGGAACAAGCGGTCGGCAGCTATTCAACACTAACCGAAAAGGCTACAGATTCAATTGTCCATGATCTTCCCACCAACTTGGTGAAAGATGGCGAAGAACCCATGTGTGGAGGCTGTCTCACAGGCAAACAGCATCGGAATTGTTTTCAAGCTCTTCCGTCTCATAGAACCCATGAGCTCTTAGAACTGGTGCACATGGACCTCTGTTATGTTAAGGAAGGCTCCCTCTCCAACAAGCATTATTTCCTCGTCATTTTGGATGACTACAGACATATGGTCTGGACCCGGGTTCTTTGATTCAAATCCGACACCATCGAAGCAATCAAAAGATGGATCCGCCAAGTTGAAAATGAGACCAGTTTGACAATAAAGAAGATCCGCACTGACAACAGCACCGATTTTTTCAACCACAGTCTCAAAGCCTTCTACAATGAAAGAGGCATTCAGCATCAAACCACAGTGCCGTACACCCCATAGAAAAACGGCAAAGCAGAGCGGATGAATCAGACGCTTCTTGAACGAGTTCGGACCATGCTCCACACTACTGGTCTCTCATCTGCCTTTTGGGCTGAGGCTCTCCACACTGCAGCATACCTCACAAATCGTCTTCCCACCGCAAAGCTGCCTGCAAGTACTTCAACACCCTACAAAGCAGGGACAGGGAGCAAGCCCTACTTGGGACACATCTGTGTCTTTGGCTGCACAGCACACGCCTGGGTCCGGCCAGAAGAATGCTCTAAACATGATCCACAATCCAAAGTCTACATCCTTCTTGTGTAAGAGACACGATACATCTATCGTCTATGGGACCCGGACTCCAAGCCTGTCATTCGCAGCAGACAACCCATCTTTGATGAAAGCTTCTTCAACCGCGCTCGTGATGCAACACCACCGGCAGTCACGCCCAACGTCTGTATTGACATGACTCCACCACCTCTTCAAAAGTTCTTCGTCGACCCTACACCCGATGACCACGCTGGTGTGCTCCCTCCTGTAGTTCCACAAGAACACTATGATGCTCCCGCCGATCCACCGGCAATCATCCCAAACACAGTGTCATCCACTCCACCAGCTGCTACATAGCCAGGACTACGCAGATCTGCTCGGCTCACAAGACCTCCATCCTTTCTTCAACTCGGTTTCCTGGAAACCACCGAGTCCCTTGCAGATGATGACACTGATGACACTGCACTATTCACACAAGTGGTAGACCCCATTAGCTTCAAAGGTACTATGCATCGTTTGGACGATGACCAATGGCGCTAAGCAGCCCAAGAGGAACTTTCTCAGCTTAAAAAGCAGCATACATGGGATCTCGTTCCTCGACTACCGAACACCCCCATCGTCACCTGTAATTGGGTGTTCAAAACAAAGCTCACCAGTGCAGGAGCACCCGACCGCTACAAAGCCCGTCTTGTCGCACAAGGATACAGTCAAGTACTAGGCGTAAACTATCAAGATACCTTTGCACCCGTGGCCAAGTACTCATCAATCAGAGTGATTCTGTCCCTGGCTACCAACAACAAGTGGCACCTTCATCAAATGGATGTCAAAAGCGCCTTTCTCAATGGCGACCTCCATGAAACAATTTACATGACTCAGCCTAAAGGATCCATCTCTCCAGACAAACCCGACCATGTCTGCAAACTCAACAAGTCCCTGTATGGTCTGAAGCAAGCTTTGCGTCGATGGAATTTAAAGATCCATCAGTTCTTCCTGATCCAAGGCCTTCAACGTCTTCACTTCGGCCTTGCAAACTACTTCCGACGGTTTATGCAAGGGTATTTGACCCTGGCAGCACCGCTAACCAGACTCATGCAAAACGACGTGCATTGGGAATGAATATCTGATTACGACAATGTCTTTCTCAAATTCAAAGAGCTTCTATCCATGGCACCCGCCTTAGCTCTCCCAGATCCATCGCAACCGTGGGAGGTTTGATGTGATGCTTCGGTAGTAGGACTCGGAGCTGTCCTCATGCAGAACGGTTACTTAGTGGCGTATAAGAGCCGGAAGCTCATCCCCGCAGAAACGCGATACACGACTGAGGATAAAGAGCTCCTTACTGTAGTACAGGCTTTCAAGAAGTGGTGTTGCTACCTTGAGGGTGCCAAAGGGGGTGTGATGGTTGTGACCGACCATAATTCATCGGTGTTTGTCCAAACGCAACCAAAACTAACAAGCCAACAGACGCATTGGAGCAAATACCTATGTCGATTCTCGTGCACATGGGAGTATCGGCTAGGACGCATCAATGTGGTTAATCCACTAGACCGGCAGCTAGTGGGAATCAAAGTATCCACCAAGGTCGAAGGGTGTTTTTGGGCCATTGCGACAACAACCGTGTAAACACCAGAGCCCATTGTACCCCTGCAGCAACCACCTCTTGAGACTATCCACTACAAGGTTTTTGGCAACGGAATCCGGATTGGATACTGTTTTAATTCTTGGTTTCAAGACTCTCAACACCTAGAAAAGTACGGATTGGTGGAAGCTACATGAATCTTTTGGCACGGAGAACAAGTTACTGTGCCAGATTTAGAACACATTGAAGCGAAGAATGTTGGAAAATTGCCCCTCCGCATGCCCAAGTGCGGCGCCGGGAGGCGCTAACGAGTTGCCAGAAAATGGAAACTCCGCTCCGGCGGATTTGGCGACTCGACATTTGCTCGGATCCTAAAATGGAGGATTGCCCCTAAAATTTGACAAGTCGTTGAATCCGGTGGAAGTTGTTTCGCCGGAATCGGACAAGTATCGAGGGAGATATGGCTTTCCAAAGTTGGGGTATGCGCAGCGGCTCTGGGAGCCGACTGCGACTCGAAATCCGGTCGATAATCGACCGGACCGAGTAGCAAAAATACCATGTGGAGAAAATGCTCTGATAGGCCTGCCGAGGCGTCCGGTGGATGATCCACCTGATCCGGCGGATCATCCACCGGATCTAGTAGTGCAGGTTGTTACTGAGGGACTTAGCCAAAATCCTGGCTCGACGTCCGAAACTCAGTAGTACGTTTTGTTACTCGGGGTGTCAAAATTCCAACTGCAGGTCCGCGGACAGGTTTCGAACCTCGTCACACCTCATCACCAAACACGACCCAAAAGTGGGTAGGGTGCGTGGAAACAGTGCAGGGGACCCATACACCATGTGCAATGGGACATGCGCCTGGGGAAAGGCGCTTCGCACGTGAATGAAGGCGCCACGGCGAGTGGCGGCTTCAGGCTTCTGTGGTGGGTGAGACCTGCGCTTCGACAAGCGTAACTTGAGCTACGCTTGGCTGTATTGCGCGCGGTTTGGTGCGTTGGAAATCTCATGACTAGGCCTATAAATGTTGTGATCATGTTCATGTTCAAAAGCTAACGCAAAACGACGTTATTCCCTTCGCAAATTGACTGTCTCTAAACTCCTACTCACATGGCGTGAGGCAACCAGAAAGCTCACGCTGAGTCTCAGATCTCATCCTGACAAAGATTATCTCCCAGTTCCATGACCCGCCGATCATAGGTCATGTGGGACCTCGAAAAACCGGACAGGCACTCTCGGACCACCATTGGTTGCCAGGATGTAGTGTCAATATCCATAAGTCTTGCATGACATGTGATCCATGTCTTCGAAGCAAGGCTAGTAACAACAAGCTTCTTGGACTCCTCCAACAGCTTCCTATTCTTCGGACTCCATGGGAGTGCGTCAGCATGGACTTCATTTGCTTTTGTTCCGGACAGGACCCGTGGCCACGATGCAATGCTAGTGGTTCTGGATCTTTTGACGAAGATGACACACTTCATTCCTACAGCCACTGATGTGAACGCAGAAGAGACTGCTCTTATTTTCTTTGAAGGTGTCGTAATGTACCACAGCTTGCCATTGCGCATTATCTCCGATGGGGATCGAAAACTTGTTAGTAAGTTCTGGCAAAAGATACACGAGTACTTCGGCAGCGAGTCGCAAATTTGGACATCCTTTCACCCTCGACAAAATGGACGGACAAACTCGGCGCATGAACCGCACTCTCGAACTCTCCGCAAGTACGTGGACCCTGCCATGAATGACTGGGACAAACTCATAGCACCGGCAAAGTTTGCGATGAATAACTCGGTGAACGAGTCTACGTAATTCAAAACGTTTGTGTTGAACACTGATCAGCATCCAGTGGTGCCCTCCTCGCTGGTGAAGAGTGGGAGTACAAGAGGACAAGCTCCTTTTGCTCAAGCCTTTACCGAGCGCATAGACTCCTTATTACAGGAGGCGAAGGGTCACTTCAAGATGCTCGGCAATGACAAAAAGCATATGCCGACAAAAGTCGACGTGAGGTCTCGTTTGACATCGGTGACAAAGCGCTGCTTAGAACTGAGAATCTTCGCCTGAAGTTGCCAGGGGCACAAAAACTTGGGGTTGTTTCCGATCATTGCACGCATCAGGCCAGTGGCATACCGATTGCTGCTTCCGCCGAGTATGAAGATACAGGACGTGTCTCATATGAGCCTGTTGGCTCCATGAACGACAAAGTGAACCGTTCAGCCACCCCCGACAGTCATTACTGCTGATGGTCAATACGAGGTTCCTCGCCTACTCCAACACCGAGAGCGTGCTCTCCGGTCGTGATTTGATAGGGAAGGCCTCGTTCATTGGAGCGGGTGTGGAACTCAAGATAACTCATGGGAGCCCGAATCTCGGTTGCCCACATGGATGGTCAACGAGTATTAAAGCGAGCTAGAAGCTCTGAGAGTTTGACGCATGTTAGGGGCACCATCTAAACGCAAAAAAGTGAACAACATTCCCATAGGGTGACGTTCATGGGATGCGACAATAGGAGGTTGGAGACCCCAACATGGTTGAGCGGACGCTCAAGCCTAAAGGGGGTAGACCGCTAGCCGTGCTCACCGACAAGCTGCAGCTTAGGTCCAAGTACCATGCACGTGTTCATGCTTAGCTGGTGATTGAAATAATTAATTTTCCTTCACAATGTTGATGACTCACAAATCAAAAATCATGCTTGGTGTTCATGAACCGAGACAGTTCATCATAAGTGGGGAGGAATGTAGCAAGAGGGTTGTTTCGGCTTTCCCTCCTCGCTGAAGCGAGGGGTGGTTGCGCACCACCCCCCGCGTCATCGAGGGCTGGCCGATGGCTAGCACTTTGCTAACTGCCGACCAGTTGGCTGGCGGCCGGCTCGTTGGCTGGCGGCCGGCCAAGTGACCAGCCTGCCACAAGCCGGCTAGCTGCTAGCCACTGATCGCGGCCTCAGCCGGATCGGTGGCTGAGGGGCCGCGAGGGCCTCGGGGGCGAGGCCTCGTGGCCTCGTGCCCTTGCCCCCGCTCGCCCTTGTTGCAAGAGAGCGAGCAAGGACGAGGGAGGGGGAAGAGGGACAAGAGACAAGAGATCCTCGCGCAAAATCACCGAAGTGCCTCGCACACGATGATTTCAGGCGAGAACATCACAAGCGTAAATCGAAGTTTATTTGGGACGAACTTCGACATAAAATAACAGAGTAACTTGTGCGAACGCACAAGTTTGCGGTAGAAAACCCCCGGTTTGGGTCCCAAAACTAGGTGTATGGTTAAAAACGAAATTGGACCTGTGGAAACTCGAAATATTCAAGTCTCCCTACTCTATGTCGTTGATGACGATTGCCCCTCAGTCCTGCAAAGGGGGTAAACCCCTCACACGGACCGAGAAGGCCATTGTGCAAACTTCGACGACGACTTTAGAGCAAGAACTGGAGATTCCGGCACATTACACATGAATTTTTTTAATTGATCAACTAAACATTAAAATCATTTAATTCAATGCACTCTTTTACTTGCCACCATCGGATATCGATTGTTTTCAATGTTTCACGGTTCCAAATCATTGACTTCCATATGATGAGCATCTTCATGTACAAAAGGAACTACTCTAAAAGTCCATATGAAAACTTCGTGGTGAGGCAAGACATGCATCTACTGACATCCAAGTGAAAAACCTACTTAGCAAATGATGATTTCTTCATCCATTATGAGGTGCAATAAGTTTAGAATTGTTTCATACACTGATTTTATTTTCATTGGCTTCCAGATGAGGGTTCTGTGAAGAGTGCATGAACAGTGGAACTTGCAATGGTATACATCCAACTCTCACCAAGGGCAAGAATTGCAAGAAACATCTGCACTCATCACTGCTACAAAATTTGAGCACGATACTCCCAAATAATGCATGTTGAAAGGTCCTGCACCCAAGCAAGCGATCGTATAGGGGCAACTCTATAGCTGCCTCATTTTCGTATACCATGAATGGTGCAGATGGCAAGGTCCATGTGCGAGCAGATGTGGCATTATGTAACACTGACAAGTGAAAAGAACAAACTTGAAAACTAGCACCACCAAAAGCCCATCATTGATGTCAAAGTACGACCGGTTGTGATATGATTTGTCGAAAATACATGAACGACTTCCATGACCTCATGTACCTGTGCTAATGTCATTTCTTCATGATAATGGAAAAGGGGGACAACTTTTGCCACACAAATTTATAAAAAAACCGAAATTTCAGTTTCATGAAACGATTGAACTTATGTACCAATGTCTTGTTTGCAAACATAATCTAACTAGGGACACTTGGACAATTGGAACAGGAAAATCACTAGAAAGACTTTGTGTTGACATGAGCGTAAACGAAGGTGACAAGGTTGAAACATGGGTATTCTTCTTGCCATAGAAGGCAGGGTAGAGTAACTTTATTCTCGGAGATGACCTGACACTGCGAAGATCTTATGAGCTAATGTGACTAGCATGAATTTTGGGAGGATATTGTTGGTTTACCGCAAAGGACATGTCCACGTCAAGGAACTCGGATTAAATTTCATTTTTAGACGATAAACGTATTTATTATTCAGAATAAATCGATGAAACAACGGAAAATTGTCATGAGAGATGGTTAAATAAATGATTTTGTGATACTCAAGAAAATTGTGACAGCATGATTATTTTCTTCATATTATTGGAATTTTCCGGAATGATTTTTGAAAATTTCTAGACTTTAATTGCCTGAAATTGGAATTGTTTTCCACAAATGATGAGGTCTGTAGGATGAGACCTGGCTGAAAGCATTATGCGAGGTGGACGGGTTTGAACCCCAAAAAACGTCAAACTGAAATGATCGAATTCGACTGATCACAGTTCCCGCTTGCTACCGTGGACTGCAAGGTACAGCTGTTAACGAGAGAGACATGTGAATTGAGGATCTGTTTGTTCGTTCTTGAGTAGAACTGGCTGGTGAAGCGTCCGCTGCTAACTCGGCAGCGCCTGTCATACTCACGTTGCCGGCTACTCCTGAGGTACCTCAGTCGAGCGCGTCTCGACCAGGGCCAATTCCTACCATCTCTGCCGTGCCGCAGTCCGGCAGCTCTCGATACTCCAGCAGATTTACATGAAAGTTCAATAAGCTCGAGGCGCAGCCCTATTTACTCCAATCTGGAACAGGACCTTTTGCGCCTGGTCTCCTATCCGCACTGTCGCGCTTTTTTGACGAGGAAACCGTGCGGAAGCGTCTTCGTGTAGAAAGAGGAGCTCGCCTGCCCAAGGGCTTGCACCACAGGAACAAAACGCCCGCCACGACCACACATGACCGGCGCATCATCGGCACGACTCCCTCGAGCATCTGCTACTACTGTCCGCAATAGGTCCACACATTCCGACAGAGATATTCGCGGCGACTTCTGCGTGCTGCAGCGCAGCTACAAGCGACAAGGGCAAGCCAGGCGACCCATGCATGCCGTCGGCCTCTGCGAGCTGTGATGCTGCGCGCGAGCGCAGGAGGGGGCTCAGAGGCTGCCATTGACGGCAGCCTCAGCGCCGCCGCGTTCCAGGTCGGGAAGCGATGGCATCACCACCATCCCATGCCTCATGCGCCACCAATCGCCGCCAACGCCAGCGCTGCTTGTCCATGGCTTGTCCGACCCTGGCGCTCCTCAATTCACACGGCGGCGGCGGTCGCGCCAATGCCTGCCTTCTTCTCCCTCGCCCTCTTCTCCGCGGCGTTGTTGGCCACCGCCAGCTGGTGGGCTCTTGATGGTGGTGCTGGTGGCGCCGTTGGCGCGCCACAACGCCTCCACGAGCAACAGCACCAGCACCAGCTTCATTCGCATGAGCATCAAGAGCAACTACATTTTGTCCCACCGCCGATCCTAACGCAGCAACAGGGGTACCAGCAGCTGGAGCAGGAGCGTGAGGAGCTCCACCAGCAGAAGTACCACCACCAGCAGCAGCAGACTCTGCTGCAGCAGCAACAGCAGGGACCACAGCTGCAGCATCAGCTTGATCAAAGGCAAGTGGAGAAAGAGAAGCAGCAGCAGCAGCAGCAGCAGCAGCAGCAGCAGCAGCAGCAGCAGCTGCAGCTGCAGCACCAGAAGAAGCAGCAGCAGCAGCAGAAGTTAAAGCGGCAGCAGCAGCAGCAACAGCAGCAGAACAAGAAGAAGCAGCAGCAGCGGCTGAAGATGAAGCAGCAGCAGCAGCGGCAGCAGCAACAGCAGCAGCAGAAGAAGAAGGACCAACAACAGCAGCAGCAGCAGAAGCAGCAGCAGCAGCAGCAGCAGCAGCAGCAGCAGCAGCAGCAGCAACAGCAGCAGCAGCAGCAGGAGCAGCAGCAGGAACAGCAGCAGGAGCAGAAGGAGAAGACGAGAAGTATCGTTGTTGAGGAAGAGCAGGATGACAATGGCCTGATTCGGAGAGCTCTCTCTGCCGATGAAGCCGCTGACAATGCCACCGCCCCTCCCAATGCCACCGCCCCTCCCAGCAGTTCAACCCAGCAGAAGAAGGTGGCGTTTCTGTTCCTCACTCGAGGACCCCTGCCGCTCGCCCCCTTATGGGCCCGCTTCTTCGACGGAGACTTTCTCCAGCGGGGTGTTTCCGGTGTGAGCGCCGGAGAAGCTCGCTTCTCCATCTACATCCACGCAACGCCAGGACACCGCTATGGTGCCCGTGATCTTCCGCCGGTGTTTGAGGGAAGAGCCATTCCGAGTAAGGTGAGGAGATTCTGACAGTAGGAAATTATTTTTTTTGGAGCTCTAAGGTGCAGATGAGCTCCCCCGCCGGAGTTTGCGGGGCGAACCCTTCCATTTTACTTAGGTGATGCTTTTGGGTTGTGTTTTGTTATGCTAGGTCATATGATGAGGTGTTGAAGTCGTGTTTTGTTGTGTGCTATATTGTGTTGTGTTTTGTTGTGTGCTCTATTGTGTTGTGTTGTGTTGTGTTGTGTTGTGTTGTGTTGTG
>SZWC01035042.1:0-12521 GCA_023375785.1 Penium margaritaceum | reverse complement strand
CACAGGAGAGAGAGAGAGAGAGAGAGAGAGAGAGAGAGAGAGAGAGAGAGAGAACGGGGGGAGAGAGAGATAAAGCAATAGAGAGAGACAGGGAAAGATAAAAATGAGAGGGGAGATGGGCAAAGAAACATTGAACGCATCATCACCAAATGTGCCACCCATGAAGCAATCTCAAACATGACAAACAATAAAACACATTGTAATACGGAATACACACATGTGCACATAACAAAGAGGAACAAAACCAGAACCAACTATGTAAGAAGAGCCAAGAAGAACACAGTAAAAGGTGGAGCAACATATCTTACTTACATGGAAGGCTTTAGAATGCATGCTTTGCCTCTCCATCCTCCTGTCCATCTCCCTTGCTATCATGGTCATCTTTGATGTCCTTGTTGATGTCATTATCACTTTTGTCATCTTCATCATCGTTATCATCAATGTTACCTTTGAGTTTTGCATTTTTTTTCATCCCATCACCGTACATAACATCATATGAAAATACATCACTTGATATTACATCAAAAAAGGCTATAGCACATCACCACACATCATGTTACATCGCACTCATTTCCATTTGTTACATTCAATTATATTTCATTTGTTGCATTGCATTGTAGTGCATCACCTTGCACTACATCTTAGCGTTGAAACTATAGTGAGTGCATCAGCAAATCATAGAGTGAGTGAATTTGCATGTGTGTGTGTTGGGAGTGTGAAGGAAAGAGGAAGAGAAAGGAGGAGGGGAGGGGGTCCTTGTTTCCGTTAAAACTGATGTTGCGATTGCTATTGCTTTCACTCACTATGACTGTCTGTTTTGCTCTTGATGTTGACTTCATTGTCCTAGTGACAGTCATCATCGATGTCACCATCGAAGTCCACTTCCCCGTTCCTATCACATTCAACACTAAAGTTGATGTCTTTCCATGGTGTTGGAAATTTTGCCATTAATTTCACTTTCCCAAACCTATGCCTAGGCATAAACACTTGCACCTCAACATTTGCACGGTCATGAGCACACCTTTAGACATTAGATGCACAAAGAAACAAACACACACAAAAGATACCACCCATGGACATGAATGTCTTTTGATACATTGGATTTTCAAAACATGTAATGGCATATCGTACCATTCAAATTGACTTAGTTGAAACCATTACCAATGAAGTTAACATCACCATTGCTTTCACTGTCAATGTTGCCGTTGTCATCATCCACAAAATGATTTCCTTTGCCATGCCCTTTGACGTTGCTTTCACCCTTTTTCTTTCCCCAAGAGTTGCTCAAGCCATCTTTCACGTTGTTTTCTTGCCATTTTTGTTTCCTTCACACACACACACACACACACACACACAAACACACACACACATACACACAAACACACACACGCACACACACACACACACACACACACACACATGACTTTGGTGTGACGATTTGGAGTAAATACATCTACATGTCATTCAAGTCATGGTGAATTATGGTAAGCACAATGCTATGCTCATGATTTTGGACAAAAGAGTGAAAGATATTGAGAGAGGGAGGGACGAGAGAAACAGAGATAGATAAAGGCAAAGAGGGAGACATAGAGCAAGAATAAGATATGTCCTTATCAGTGTTCATGTGGAAATTAGTTTTGACATTGATGTTGATGTCGGTGCCGACATAGTTTCAATGTTGATGTCAAAATTGATGTTTGTTTTGACATTGACCTCCATGTACATCTTGAGTTTTATGTTGATGTCAATTCGGTTGTAGATTTCAGTTTTGATGTCACTATCACTATCATTGACACTATCATTGTCATAACCACTACCATTGTCACTTCTATGACTAGCGTTGTTGTCCATTATCATGTCTCCAACACCTCCTCTCTTCGTTCCATTATCACCATCACAACCCCTGTCTTTGGTGCTGGTGTTGCCTTTTTTATGTCACAAATGTTCTTACTATTATACTCTTGCTGACGATTGTGTTGCTAGCATTGCCTCTAATGCTCCCATTCTTCTAGCCACTACCACTTTCACTACAATTCTCACTTTCATTATCTTGGTCAATCTTGCTATCTTTTTTAGTCACATTTGCATTATGTTGTAACTCTCATTACCACTACCACCATCCTTACCCTTTTTACTATCAATTTCACTTTTGTTTTCACTTTCACATTGACTATCACTGTCATTATATCAACTACTATCAAATCATCATGAGTGTCACTATCACCAATACTTTCACGGTTAATATCCTTGTCAGTATCACAGTCATTATCATCATCACTATTGATGTCAGTCTCACAATCACCAATGGTTACACTTTCAATGTTGATGTAACTCTTGGTGTCATCGTGATAGTGTTGTATAAAAGCTTCATGGACATGCACAAGAGTCAAATGCATTGTCACCATTACATTCTCAAGCACATGAAAATTCAAATTCACATTCACATGCACATTCACAATTTTCATTCACATTCACTTTCATGTAAAGTTTTACATTCACATTCACATTTACATCTGCATTCATGTTTATACTCATAATCATATTCCAATTTGCATTCAAACACTTATCCACATTCGTGTTCATCTCAGAATCAGATTGTTAATTCAAATTCTCATGCACATTCAATTTCTTGTTTTAATTCACATTCACGTTTGTATTTGCATTCACATTTGCAAAAAAAATCACATTCACATCCATTTCCACATTCACATTCAATTTCAAATTCACGTTCACATTCAATTTCACACCAAAACTTACAAGAACGTTCATATTCCCACTCACATTTGCAGTGATAGTCATAGTAAAAATCACATCGATATTCACATTCCCACTCACATTCATAAGCCCAATCCCTTTCACATCCGTGTTCATAGTCACACAAATATTCACAAGGACATTTCCATTCACATTCACATTTATGTTCACACTCACATGCAAAAGTACATCCAGATTCACGTGCACATAAAAAATCACAGTCATGGTTTCATTTACAT
Organism: Penium margaritaceum; assembly: GCA_023375785.1. NCBI lineage: Eukaryota > Viridiplantae > Streptophyta > Zygnematophyceae > Desmidiales > Peniaceae > Penium > Penium margaritaceum. The sequence goes on along the minus strand of SZWC01035042.1, from coordinate 9,528 downwards.
TGAAATTCACATTCAAGATAACATTCACATTCACAAGGATTTGATACACCCAATGGAGATAGAAGCTCTATCAATGACAGTGGGGGTGTGGCGATAGAAAAGATGTTGGTGGCGATGAAGGTGGTCTCTGCCGTTGGCTTCAAGGAAGGAGGGATATCGTCCTTCAGGAAGTTAACCTCCTCAATGTTGTGATTTACCCATATTTTATGGCCGGGTTTGGCTAAAATGCATCTTGTGTTGCATTTTCTCTATTGTGGAGGGATAGATCATTCACCACATTAAATGGAGGGAGGGGAGATTCAAATCCTTACCTTCACAACATCCGGGTTTTACTTGGAGGCCCTTAGAGGCCATGAACCTTGAGTTTCCACTTGAAGGGTAGTTGGTCAACCTCATACTCTAAGTTCCTACAACATCTTGATGACCCTTCAGTGACCATTGCATCTTGTACAGGGTCACCTCTTGGTGACCCTGTAATGGCTCTTGAGCAATTAGTGCCCTTTCATCTTACAGGTGACTCTTCAGCTGGCTTGGCAAAATATGCAACCACCCTTGTGGTTATGCAACTACTTTCAACCTGCAAGGCAAGGGTTTCCAAGGAGGCCCTCCCAAAACTACGTAAAGGGTTCAGTCCATTTAGTCCATAATGCCTTGACAATCCTTTAATCATCGTATTATTCTTCAAATACCTTCAGTGTCTTCCTCTACAAGTTTTAGCCTCTGACACTACAAAGCCAGTGCCTTAGGATGCATCTCCTATAAAGGCATGTATTTTCCTCATAGCAAGCTAGTGGCTTGACTCTAGGTCTAATTTTCTTGACTTAATCTCAAGGCATCCAGGGCCGGCACCCTGTGGGTCCACAAGTCTACACTTATGGCTACATCCTTCCAACTTGTTTAGGGAACTCTTCATGTACTTTAAGATGTGATCTACAAATAACTCGAGATGTTTCACATTCTTCTGTGTAGGCCTTGTACTTCTCAATTTCAGTCCACTTTTACCCATACACCTTCCGCAAATCTTAACACTTAAGACCTTCTTCTGGTTCTACTTGTTCTATAACTTCTCATTCTAGTTCTTCCTTTTAACTTCATTCATTCTTGTCGCAACAAAATCTGGTACTAATAGTAAAATAGGTTTTGATGATACTACATCTGCCATAATACTATTGCGAGGAAGCAACCACAAAGTTTCTTTGTTTTTGCTACAACGTATCTTTTGCCCCATTTATAACTACTTCTACGTCATTTATTTTCACCATTGGCACATGTTCTCTTTATGGATGCACGTTCTGCCCCACACACAAAGACATGAAAGTTGCATAGTTAAGATACTTAGAGAAAACTTGCTTTCTTCACTTCTTCACATTGCTAAAGACAATTGCCCCAAGAATCACTCTGGAGTGTGAACCAGGAGTGGGCCTCATAATGTGATGGTTTGAAAAGTGGTTTTGAAAGAACATTAAGGCTGATGGTTCCACAATAACAAGTAGCCACCAATGTGCTACGCATGTAGCCACAAGTAGCCACCAATGTGCTATGAAATGGAAAAACAAGGAACAATAACATGGTGTATCGGCCTTTACCATTGGGACGCAAATGGAGCTCACAAATCACAAGATTGGTGTTCACATGAATAGATGTTACAGATTTAAGACACCACTAGGGGTGAAGCAGCATGGGTAGGGTGGCTGAGATTACACGTAGACGTCATGGTGTTGTTTCTTGCTGTGAAGTGTTCTTTTGTACAAAACATGTTCATGTGTAATTAGAAGGTCAAAAAAAGACATTGTGAAAGCAAACACTTGAGTAATAGACCAAAGTCACAGGAAGCCAAGAAAAAAATGTTGTTTATAGGTATTACATGCTATAAAGGGTGGCATTTGTAGTTTTGTTCATTCTCTTGTATACAAAATCACTTTCCATGCCTACCATTGATGCTCGTACCAAGAGTGATGGATTGTGTGACGCCGTTCTTTGCCAGAACCGATTTGACATACTTCCTCATGAGATGGAATGACTGGGCACCAAGGCTCGTTCATAAAAATGAAAAAATGTTCCTCTGTCCATGTCAACATGGAGCGTGTCCCAAATGTGACATTCCCTTACAAGAGGAGGAGAAGGATGCTTTTTTCCGACATGGAAAAGTGTGAAACCAAGGACTATACATCAACTGAGACAGAAGACGATGTGGAGTTTGTAGACTGCTACCCTGAAAAATGTTGTGTCAGACACAACTTGTGTTCTCCCTGTCAGATCATGTCATGGATCTATTCATTGCTCTCTATAGTTTAGCGATGGTTGTGAGTGGACTCCTAAAATTTTCACTTAAGGCTGTACACACTAAGAGCGCCTAACCACCAATATGGGATTACAGTCACAAACAATGTTTCATTACAACTAGCCTTGGTGTGCTTGTCAATGATAGTATTTGTCTCAATTACACTAGGCATATTGTTTACAAAATTTCAACATCATCATGTACCACCCGTTATTCTATCATTTTGTACTCCATATTCCAGACTTAATGTCACAACACCAAACTCATTCTATGACTCATGCTTCCATGTGATGTGCATTTCACGTCAATAGAACCATTTGAAAGGAACACACTATGTTTCATTAGATTTGGCCTTTGTGTGGTTCTCATTGTTTATCCTAGTCACAAACAATGGACACATATGAAAGATGAATGACACTATTATTGTTTTGCCCAAACATCCACCTTTATTGGAAGTCACAACTCTAGGATGACCACAGAAAAAGTGGTATTCACGATTAATGGGATTTTTGTTCATTTTTCCTTGTTATTGAACATGTTCCCCATGACTGCATCAAGTTCAAGTGCATCCTACAAAAGTGTTCTTGTCGACGCTGAAACGTTCCATATCTTACATTGGTCTTCTTCCCTAAAAGGGTGAGTGGGAGTAGTAATAAATCGATGCAAAATCACACTGTTTTCATGGATCCGTTGGATTCACATCCTTGCAATATGCGTTATCACTTTATCCACTCCCAGGTCCGTGCTCTACCAAGGTTCCCAACCTTTTAAACAACTCTTAGGCCGGGGTGAAGGCATCTGTTGTCCATTCACCCAACACATTACTTTTGGTTTTTGCCCATCCTAGGGTAGGGTGCTGGTCTCTCGACCCACTCCTTCTTGATGAGCCTCCAACGTCGCCTTCCTTTGCTTGACTCAGGCCACAGAACGTGTACACACCACCCAACGTGTGTAGGTAATTTGGTAGTGTTAGGGCTTCGTCCGCGAGACATTGAAGCAGTGTGGAAGCTTTTTGTAGGGTAATGCGATGAGCCACATCGATCCTGAAACAACTTGAGCACCTGGAGGGACGTAGTTAAAGGTGTCATGTGATTTAGGTTTGTGACCTTTTGCAGAGCAAACATTCTTTTTGGTGACATAGGATATCACTTGCATCTCCACTTTTAGCTAAATTCACAAGCGGATTCACTTGGAACCTGTACAAATTACACATCTACGTGTAGTACAAACCTTTCACCAAATGGACGCTCGTTTTACGCCTCATGACAATAGTTTACAACATCCGTCATGTCGACGCACTCCGCATCATCTAATTGCACAACAAATCACCTATACACTTGTCCTGTACTTCAAACGTGAAAATTCCATCAGTTCATACTATAGCGGATAATAGCCAATGACGCACGGTTTTGTTCACTCAACGTGCTTAAGATTGTTCAATCTGGTGTGGACATATAGTTTTCTAAATAGTTATTAATGGACATGGGGTTCATTTATTGTGGTACATTGACATAGCGAGCTAAATGAGCGAGAACATGGTATCGTAGGGAAAAATTCATCACTGTTTGGATATGGGGTTGTGAATAAGCACTCTGTGGATATGGTTGGTCTATCGAGAATTTGATGAGTATTTGGTCACACCCCTGGTAAGAATATGGACATGTATATATAGAAACATGGATATATATACTTATGTATGTTTTTTTAGTGGAAAGATATATCATCTTTGTCTTTGTATTTGTTTGTGACCATGGATGTGAATTGAATTGTGAATGCCTCTTTTTCACTAAGTATTTGATTTTTTGTATGAATATAAGTTTCATTTTTCATTATGATTGTGAAGGTTAGCTTGAATGGGATATTGAATGTGAAATAACATGTGAATGTGAATCTCAATGAAAATTAGGGAGGTAATGAAAACACGAATGTGAATGTAAATTTGAATTTTAATGTGGATGTCAATTGTGAATGTGAACGTGAATGATAGTTGTGAATAAGACAAAAAAAATGTCAACGTAATCGTGAACTGTGAGTTGTGATTGTGAATGTTCATAGAAATTTGAACAAGATTCTGAATTTGAATGTCAATTTCAATGTAATTGTGATTTTAAATGTGAATTTGGATTTTATCAAAGAATTGAATGTGAATGGAAACGTGCATGCAAATTTGAATGCAAATTTGAATGTGAATTTGAACTCAAATGTGTGTGTTAATTCCAAGCGTGGATGGTGAATGTGACTGTAGTGGTTGAATTTTTATTCTAGATGTGAAATGTGAGTTTTGATTTGAATTTGAATGGATGTGTGAATAAGAGTGTTGTTTTGATTGTGAATGTGAATGATCATGTGATTTTTTTAATGAATGTTCATGTAGATAAAAACATGCATGAAATTGTGAGTGTGAATGCGAAATAGAGACATAGAAAAAGATATGGAAATAGAATTAGAGAAAGACATTGAAAAAATAGAGAGAAAGAGTGAGTGAAACACACAGAAAAAGACCAAGAAAGTTCATGCATTGAAACAAAGAAAATTTCCAATTCATTTTATCATTTAGAACATTTAATAGAGCTACACATGTTTTCTTCAAATGGTAGAAATGTAAAGTTTTACACAATTACTTCTATTAATGAAGATTATTACATATACACATCCCATGAACATGGAAATGGATATATGTTAGGATATGAACATGGACTAAGTATGGATATTCATGCGAATATGGACATTAATGTTTGAGGTCGGGTATGGATATGTATATGCAAATGATTTCATAATATAGAGATGGATATCTATATAAAATATGAATATATATATTATATTGGAGACGCATTTGGATTTGGATATGCATATGGATGTAGCTGTACTTGTTGCTTAGATTGTGGGAATAGTAAGGGACATAGGCATACAAGTATTCAAGAATTATTAATGCATAAGTTATCTTTGCTTATGAATGTACATCATCAAACATGGAATGAAATCAAGATTGCATATGTATGCCTACTCATTAGTTTCTTTAAAAAGAGGAACATTGGTACAAAATTATGTATTGAAAATGGAATGGTATCTTGTAATGAGTGGTACACATTGTGTACAACATTGACGCTACAGTTAAGATGGGAACAAACAATGGTTGTTCTTTCCCATTCACTTCAAAGCCAGGTTATATTGATTTAATAAGACTAAGAAAGTTAATATGAACTTTTCAACGAAGAAATGTAGGATTTTTTTATCAAAACATTTGTCTAACAACATTAAACTTTTATATTACGAAAGAGAACTAGCATTTGATAAGTGGCGTTTATCCTTTTATGATAAATATCTAGTGTTTCCATTATCCAAAACCTGAAACAATTTTCTATGCCAAGTCTCCTCGCTTGAATGTTTTGCTCTCTCATCATTTGTGCACTTATAAGGTTAATGTGTTAACTAGGTGATGCTTTCTTCACCATGAAGGAGCTCTTCAAGAAATCATTTTCAACAATACTAAACACAAACTATCTCAAATGAAAATTGAACCAACGTTACCTTGTATGAATTGTTCACACCTATAATTCATTTCTCCCCATCATTCGTTTCCACACAACGTAAAAAGGTACCACGTCCCATGAATTCATTGAAAAAAAAAACATTATGAGAGCTTAAACATGATACTAAGAATCTTCATCATGGTTTGACTTTGCCATATCTTCTACCTCATAAGAACATTAATTTTCATTATTAAAGCTTATTAGATCTATTATCAAAAGAGAATATGAAGACATTACGAGTTATATTATCATAAGAAAATGGACAGAATCCTATATCTCCACACCAAAACGGTTTTATCCAACAACATAAAAGCATAACTCAAGTAAAGAATTTGACAAAAGGTGTAACAACATCATTAAACATCATATTCCTACTCATCATATTATATGTGAAACATTTATTTAACTTTGTAAAACACAGTTCAAAAACATTGGACAACAAGGGTGGGAATACTAAAGGCTAAGCTTCTTGATAATTGAATGAACAAGCATGGATTGGAAAACTGATCGGAATAAGTTGTCATATGGAAATCATGAATGATTGATATTGATTGAACTCAAGTGTTGCTTGAATTTGTATTGAAATATAAATAAATCAACTATAGGAAAAATATTGGTTCTTACATTTAGACACCTATTTACCCATGTAAGGGAAGATAGAAATAATGCACCCAAAGAAGATGCCTTGTGTCTTGGGCGTTTCCATTCTACCCAAGGAATTCGGCCAATGTTTTATGGTGTTTGATGAGTAATCATGCTTTTGAACAGAGGAGAAAATTAGGAGGTATTTTTGAAAACCGAAGAAAATACTCATCCTTTAGTTGAAGGATTCCTTTCAACATCTTGCTTTCTAAAAAGTCATGAGTACTAAAACAACTTAATGTCTGGGTTCCAATGTCATATCTTTCTTGCGATTAGTATCCTTCACACGAAATGTTCCCATTAACCGTTGAGAATTAGGCACTCCATAGCTTTATTCATGTCATACACTACCACACGAATTAGAAGAAAGGCGATCTGACCCATAGATGTAGGATTGATAAATGAATTTTAATGTATAAATGTAAAGTTCATTTTTGTATGCCCTGTGATTAAAAAACAAAGTTTTAAGTTATTTGGGCGTTTTTACCCCCTTTTTGGGTGTCTTTTTGTAATGTTGTCAAGTATTGAAGCCGAAAATAGGGTTGATTTTTTTTGTTGATCATATAAATATTTGAAAATGAATCCATAATGTTGTGTAATATCCAAAATATTCCGTATTGCTTTCAGGATGAATTAAATTTTAAAATTTCATTTAGAATATTGTATAAGTTTATGAGGCTAAATGAAAATTTCAACAATTTATGTCAATAAAATGCAATTTTTTACACGTATTATGGTTTCATATATGTTTGATTTACATGAAAGAGTATGTATGGTCTTTCCTTAAAATGATTTGTATGGGAGTTCCAAACAAATAGAAGTTTGAGGATATGCATGTTGTTTCCAGAATTTTTTTTTGTACTTCATGTTTTTCACACACGGTTTGGGCCACGTGGATTGATTGGGTGTCCCTGACCAAGACCAGTTTTGGATGGTTCATAGTGCTTAAGTTGATCATTCCTTTTCGAATTTGAATGAAATCAGTTCTATTGTTACTTATCATACTCTCCATGTAAGATTGCATGATGTTGAAATTTTGATTCATAACTATGTGAAATAGATTCATTTGCATTCGAAGTTTGCAGATTTGAGACGATTTATCATGAAGAATATGGAAAATTAGAACGTTTTGAATTCGTGGTGAACTGCCTCCAAAGCTTGTTACTTGTGATTGCTCTTTGGATGTTCAACGCTGTTGTCACACTCATTTCCTAAACTTAACAAAGAGATTGTACATGCAAAATGCCCCTCCCTCATCCCTTTCTCCACGTCGTCGACAGGATTGACGACGTGGAAGTCTTGAGACCTTGTAGTGGATAGCGCCATGGACACCGCAGAGTCTGGGCCTTCCAAGTCTACGGAAGGCCATTCTGTGAGATATTGTGGTGGACAAGCTGTGCCATTTTAGCTGGCAGCATGCCTTCTTCGGACACTGAAGGATGCGGACGCATGTCTACCCTCAAACTGGACGTTCATGGCGGACGGAACTGTCCATCAGCCCCCGGCTGCACCTCCGGTGATGTCCGCCAGTCACGGCGTGGCAGCGTTTCCAACACCTTGCCGCCGCTGTCAGCCTGTCAGCCTGTGAGTCTGTGGAGGAATTGCCGGCCGACAGAGACTTGCCGACGGCAACCGGTCGTCGAGGACTTAAACGCCCGACACCTCCCTTGAAGATATTCGCCGGCTGCGTTCCGCCGTCGATCATGGGCGTTTGACGGACCCGTCTCATTCTCCTGAGCTCACTAGGATCTCTCGCTCTCTCTCTCTCTCTCGCTCTGCTCCATGCTCTCTCACCCCTGCATGGCGACTTTGGCACCATTGACGAATGACTGTCTCCTGGGTGAAGTCGACGCCCGTGTCTCCGCTCGCCCTCCGCTTGCCAGTCATCCGACGAGGCCCCTCCAGCTTCCCACCCACCCTCTCTCCGATCTAGCATGAGGATCCCCGACGCGCTCACGTCCTTGTCCTGACCAATCCGTACAGGGATCCTGTCCCGTCCGGGCGGATCGACCCAATCCCTTGTCCAACGCCCCCTCTGCCGTTTTCACTCGCAGCCCCTCACCTTCAGCATGAGAGTTCCCGACGCTCTCCGAACGCTGGGCCTTTCCCGAGGAGCTTCCAGAGACGAGGTCGGCGAGGGGGATTGTAGTGCGTGCGTGCGTGCGTGCATGCAGGCATGACGTCATGCTTGCCTGCTCATGTGACGTCACTCTTGACGACTTGCATGACGTCATGCGTCTCGTCATAGACAATGTACATGGATGAGTCCATACATTCCGTCCTGCATGCATGCCATCATGCACAACTTCCATGCTTCACTTGCTGGGAATTTGGAAACGTGCGCATGTGTTGTGCTTTGGCCCATGGGTGTGCAGCCCACCCCCGCCCCCCCCCCCCCCCCCCCCCCCCCCCCCTCCAAGCCATCCTTGGTGGGGCCCACAGGGTTGTTCTGGGAACACTCACGTGGGGGCCCTCTGACCCACGGGAGCATGCACCCAGGTGGGGCGTCCCATCACGTGGGCCGTGATGCTTGTGCGCTGTGGACTTCGTGCTACATTGGCACCGGATGGGCCAATGCATCTCCATGTCATGCCATGCCATGTCATGCCATGCCATGTCATACTAGGCCATGCTGTGCCATGCCATCCCATGCCATGTCATGTCATACAATGCCATGCCATGGTATGCCATGCCATGCCACGCTTTGTCATGCCATTCTATGCTATGTCATGCCATGCCATGTCTTCCCATGTTATGGAGGCCCTCGCTTAAAAAACGGGACATTTCATTTTGTCCACGCAATTTGGACCAGCCTGATTTGGTGTTTTCAGAATGACACGAGTGCAACCTTCATGTCGTGACGTCATCTTCCACCTCATGTCACCATGTGGCCATGTTGCCATGTGGAAGTGTAAGTGATGGGGCAAACGCTGAATCAGACCCACTGCCCCTTCCCTTCCCTCCCCTGCTTCTTCCCTTTCGTCTTTCACTCCCTCGGTTGCGCCGTGTGGGGCCCTTCCTTGGCCGTATGGGGGCAGGTGAAGGAGGCGTTCCGCAGGCTGGCCAAAGCCCACC
>SZWC01035040.1:0-17520 GCA_023375785.1 Penium margaritaceum | reverse complement strand
GGGGGGGGGGGGGGGGGGGGGGCAAGGGAGGAAGAGGGGCCAAGACGAAAAAAACGCAATGAAAGGGGATAGAAAAGGGAGGAGTCAACGACAATATCAGCGACCCCCAATGGTTGGCCGGGAGGCCATGTGACCAAGTGGGGCCGGATAGGCAGGCTGGCCACCTGATTGCCCATGCAGGGGGGTCTCCGGAGGTGCCCCATGAATGCCGTAAGGTAAGGCCCAGACACAAAAGGATAAAAAACATCCTTTGGAGCTCCCCTGTTGCTGCAGAAACCGGTGTGGTTTGTTGTTTGTAGATATCTGTTTCGTTGGTGGTTATGTTTTGTTTTCTTTTTCTTGGTGGTGCCGGTAGGAAGAAGGAGGATGTGGCCGAAAGAGGAGAGGATGGAAGCAGGCGGACAAAATTAAAAAAACGTTCCGGAAATGATGTGTCGCCAGCAGTGCGATGCCCTCCCCCCCTGTGCCCGTGGCTGCCGAGCCATGGTCAACGAGTTCAGCAAGGTCAAGGAGTCGGGCGTGAATCAAGGTTCGAGGCGCAGCAGGAGCAAAGCGCGGGGGAAAGGCGATGCGCATGGAGCCGCACGTGGAGCGAGACAGCAAGTGGGCAGAGCAGACAGCAGAGGCAAACAGAAGCGGCTCCTCTTGTAGCCACCAGGTTCAACGCCTCATGTGGGGGGACCCGGGAGGCTATGCAAGGAATTGCGGGAGGGAGAAAGGGGCATGGCGGCCGAGAGCATCCCGCGTCCATGCCAACACCTCATATGGGGGGCACGGAAGCGGAACACCAAGGCAGCGCTGCCAGCAGCCGGCTCCTTCCATCCCAATACCTCATTTGGGGGGGATGGAAGGAGGCTGCCCAGAGGAAGAGGAAGAAGACAGCAAGAGAAGGCCAAGACGATCGTAGAGAGCAACATGACGTTCAGCTGAAAGAGGCTTGGTAAACATGTCCGCTGTCTAAAGTTCAGTCAGAATGTAGAGCATGCGGACCTTGTCGTCAGCAACGGCATCACGAATGTAGTGCTACTGGCGAGGAACATGTTTGGTACGATTGTGAAGTACAGGGTCCTCGAAGAGAGCAATGCCTCCTTCGTTGTCGCAGTTGATAGGAGTGAACGGTAGCTGGTCAAAGCCAAGATCAGACAGCAATATACAAAGCCAGACAGATTCATGGGTGGCTTCACTTTTGGCGATGTATTCAGCTTGAACAGAGGAGAGATCCACGATGGACTACTTCTTGGAACGCCAGCCGACAGGTCCACCATGGAGAAGAAACACATAGCCAGAAGTGGAGCGGCTGGTGGCATGATCGCCAGATCATTCAGCGTCACAAAAGACGCGGAGGATGGTATCACCAGCGGAGGAGTATCAAAGTCCAAGCTTAGCTATGGAGCGCAAGCACCTGATGCTTCTTTTTTCAGCAACGATGTGACCAGCCGAAGTGTTGTGACAGCCCTGGCTGAGTATGGAAACTGCATAGGAGAGGTCAGGTCGAGTAGCCACAGAGGCATACATCAGAGAGCCAACCATGCTAGGAAAAACCTTGGCATCAGCTGGGGAAAGAATGCCGCTGGGAGTGAGAACTGTGGTGAGACCATGCTGAGTAACCAAAGGGGTGGCCATTGGATTGGTATCTCCAAGGTGAAATTCATCAGCCACCAGTTGAGCGTAGGTGGCTTGGTTGAGCTGAATTTCCCCACTGGCAGCTGGTTGATGGACCTGAATGCCGAGATAGTAGGTCGGGGGAACCATGTCGCTTATCTTAAAGCGTTGAGATGGCTGTTGCTTGAATAGGATGATGACGAAGAGAGAGGGCCCAAATAGGATGAGGTCATCAACTTAGAGAATGATGCCCAAGGTCTCGTTACCAGCCTAAAAGTAAACGGAATGAATCGAGTGGAGAAAACTGAGACCTTTGCCAAGGAAGAATTCGTGAATCTTTACATTCCATTGACATGGTGCGTGCTTCAGTCCGTACAGGGAATTCTTGAGATGGCAGACCAGATTAGCCTTGCTGGGATCTGTGAATCCTTCAGGCTGCTTCATGTAGATGGTCTCATTCAGATCGCCAATCAGAAAGGCACACTTTACATCCATCTGATGTAAGAGCCAATTGTTAGCAGCAGGAAGGGACATAATGACCCGAATGGATGAGTGCTTAGCTACGAGCGCAAACGTGTCGCTGTATCTGAAGCCAAGCACCTGACTGTAGCCGTGAGCGAAAAGTCGGGCCTTGTAGCATTCAGGTTCACCTGCACTGTTGGGTTTCTTTCGAAAGACCCATTTGCAGGATATAATGGATTGATCTGTCGGTTGTGGTACAAGATCCCAGGTGCCCTACTTTTGCAGTTGATCAAACTCATCTTGGGCTGCCTGCTTCCATTGATCGGCATCTGGCCAACCCATGGCATCTTTGTAGCTGATAGGGTCTATGACCTGTGTGACAAGAGCAGTGTTGTTGTTGTCGTCAGCTTGAGTGAGAATGCCCAGCTATAATACGTTGGTGCAGTGTGATGCCGTGTGGATGTGCTTAGGATTGGGACTTCAGAGGATGCGGGCGTCTTGACTGAGGCTGATACGAATCCCGGATATGCGTTGGCGTGTTCTTGGGGTACAACTGGAGGAAGGACATCTGCATGTTCATCTGGAACTGGATCAACATTGAAGTTTTGAAGAGGTTCCGGAGCTGGGTCCGTGGGGATGGTGTAGATTCTTGTAGGGCGGAGACTCCTGGGTTGAATGAAGTTGGTTTCATCAAAGATTGGTCGTCAAGCGCAAGTAGCTGTTTGTGTGATTGGATCCCACACTCTGTAGATGTCAAAGTGATCCTCGTATCCAAGGAGAATGCAGTCCTTGGATCTGGGCAGCAATTTGAAGTGGAATCCTGGACGGATCCAGACATGAGCTGTACAACCAACAATGCGAATGTGGTTGAGATGGGGTTTGTGACCTGTCCATGCTTCATACGGAGTGTGTGTGTTATTAGGAAGCTTGTATTGAATGTGTTTCCCCCTTGTTCAGTGTTGTAGGACGGACCAGGAATGCTCTGCCCCTTGTGGAGGTATGACCCCTAGATCCGTTGTAGTGTGACTCAACTATGCTCTAGGTCCTGTGAGATATGACCTGTGAGTACACCATGTGGGTGAGTGGTTACCTTGGCCATTTTGTTGATTTGGCCAGGGGAGAGGTCATGAGTTTGATCCTGGCCCCATGCACATCTTTTTTTCTATGGAAGCTTCCAAGAAAGGAAGTCCATAGCTTCTTGGACGCTACATGGTTGGTCTGTCACCTTGACACTAGGATGTTTATGTGTCAAGCCCACAGTGCAAGTCTATTGGTGATGTGGCTGGTTTAGGCCACTTCCCAGGAATGTGCTTTTGAGTTCTAGGACTGGACAGACAGCTATAAAAGGACTTGTCTTGCATGCTGATCAGTTGACCCTTGCTTGATGCTCTCTTGTGTATTGACGACTTGAGCACTTCTTGAGATGTAATGCTAAGGGGTTAGTACTCTTGAAGGTGAAGTGCATGCCTGATTAAGTTTGGGGTGCATCACACATGTCAACAAAGGAAGAAGGCCTAAAAACCTTTGTGAGTTTTTTGGTTTCGCGGCTTCTCTGCCAGAGGTGGTTAGCTCAATAGCTAACAGCTTGGTCGTTGGCAGCCTATTTGTAATGTAGGCAGAAGTGTTAAGTGCCTCGCTCGAGAGACACATGGAAGTGCTGCTGTATGGAGCATTGTTCATGTCCATTCAATCAAGGTTTGATTCATCCGTTCAACCTTCCTATTCTTTTGTGGAGTGTAGGGAACTGTGCGTTGATGCTGAATGCCCTTGAGGTTGAGATAGGTCTGAAGGGTGTGGCTAATGAATTTACCACTATTGTAAGTGCTTACCTTCTTGACCTTTGCATTGGCTTCATTTTCAACTTGTCAAATCCAAGTATGAATGATGCCGGCAACTTAACCTTTGTAGCCTAAGAGTTTGACCCATACAAAGTGACTGTAGTGGTTGACGATGACCAGGAAGTAATGCATGTTGGAAAGGGAGTCCTCTTCGATGTAGCAGAGGTCCATGTGGAAGAGTTCCAGTTTTTTCGTTGCGCTGGGAGTGGCGTATGTCTTGAAGGTGTTTTTATGCTGCTTCCTAGTGAAAAAGCCAGTGAATGGTGCTAGATCAGAGGTTTTTGTTAGTCCAGAAGGAAGATCATACACAGCCTAATCTGTTGCCATTGTGTGTAGAGCTGCATAGTTGATGTGAGCTAATTGCCAATGCCACAGCTATGGCACTGATGAAGTGATTGGTGCGGTGGTGGCGGCAGACATGAAAGTAACTTCAGGTTCGCTGGAAATCATGGCTGATGGAACTTCTTCTCAGTCAAGGATGGTGAGATGTCCTGATCGAGTGGCAATAGCTGCAAGTTGGCCCTTGGTATCCAGAACCTTGCAGTTCTTGTCAACATCAAACATGACTTTGAAGCCTTTACCGTTGATGCGGCCCGCTCATAGAAGGTTGGCTGCGAGTTCAGGGGCGTATGGTACTTGATCAAAAGTGCATGTCACTTGTTGTCCTTTCCACATGATTAGAACTTCCGTAGTCCCTTCCCCATATGCCGGGATCAATCGTCCATCCCCGACTCCACGAGGTTGTGGGTACTGAGTGAAGGAGGTGTACCATTCCTTGCCACAGGTCATGTGCTTTGCGCAGCCAGAGTCAATACTCCAGGCAAGAACGCTAGCTGTGAGAAGGTATGCACTGTCAATCGAGCACATTGCCAGTTCTTCAAATATGGGACGCTCTGGATCTTCTGAAGAGTCAGGTTTGGAGTTGATCTGTTGGGAAATTTGAGCTCCGTTAGTAGACCGTTCCATGGTAAGAAGATTCAATTGCGGGGTGAATTCATAATATGTTGCATCATGCTACTCTGTTGACTGAAAACTTGTAAAGCCTGAGAAAAGAGCGGAGAAATCAGCAAGGAGATGTGAAAAGGCAGCAAAGAATATGGATGGAGTTTCTTATGTCAAGAATGCTTGTGGTTGCCCCTGCGGTCTTCCGGTAAATCGTTGTCGTCCTTGATGTTGTCGTGTGGGGCAGTCGAGTTAAACATGGCCCTTCTTCTGGCATGCCCAGCAGATGCGATCATTTGGATGAATATAGGGCCTTGGTTCTTGACAAGGTGGTCCTGGTCGAGGTTGGTATGTGGCCTCTGTGCTTTGGCTTGAGCTTGGACGATTGTTGCCGTATGTTTTTAACCTTTTGGTGCGTCAATCTGGTCGCCCTTGATACTTTGCGTATAGTCCAACCTCACCTCCATTCTCCTTGATGTACGCATCTTCATCAAGAATGGGAGCTTGAGTGGCCTTCTCAATAGTGAGTACATAAGGTTTGGCTGCAGTTGCTGCGGCTGTCGGTGCCAGTGCTACTGCTGCTTGTACTGTTGCTTGTGCCTCAGGAAGGGCGTCTTTCACAAATGATCCAGTAATTGTGATTTTTTCGTCGTCCTCTTGTCGATCATTGTTGAATGTCTGAAGACGCTTAAATGAATGCTTGAAATGAGGAGGCAGGCTCTCAAAGAGAGTTTGAACAAGGACATGTTCAGAGATGTTTTCACCAAGTGCAGTAATGCGACTTGCTAGATCCTTTAGATGGTTGATGTGATCTTCAAGTTGAGTATTTCCCTCTATCTTCTGGGTATAAAAATCTGTACGTAGATGACCAAGTTCATCGTCTCTGGTCTTGTGGTAGCACCTCTTTAGTGCCTTCCAAGCAGTCCTTGGAAAGAGGTCTTCATTACCGTCTTAGTCTAGAAATTTCAGTCCCTCTTCCAGTTGCATAGCCAAGAGTGCAAAGGCTTGGTCGCCTCCTCTACTATGGGTCGCCTTGTCTTCTGCTGATGAGTTTACTGTTACAACATCTGTTGGGGGGTCGATGACCACTCCCCTGTGTCCTTTGTTCATGAAGACAATCTTCATGTTCAGAGAGAAGGCTTGATATTCATCTACATTAAAAACAGGTATTTTGAAATGATCATGATGACCGTTACTCGTAATCAGCGCCATGATGATGACTTCTCCTGGTGAAGGCACCTCCTACTATGATACCAAATGTGAGCATTAGTGCTTTCCGAGAATCATAGGTGTCTCAGGAGCAACAAGGAAAGGGTCAGCTTTGCTGTTGAATCTCGTTGAAGTACACACTACAATTACTAATTGCAAAGAACACTACAATACTACACACTGGTGATTCAAGAGGGAACACAGATGTCACTAATCCACGGCTCCAGCTCTTTCCACCGGTATGCTATACTTGAGAAATGATTAACTATAGAAAAAGCAATGTACAAGTAAATTTGCTACCCACTTGTACTAGTTGGACCACTAGAAAACACAAATTTGCGAGGTGCTTCATCGAGCCTCAGACTGTCCTGTACTCCGCTGTCTGATCTTCGGCAGTCATGGCCTTACCGGATGCTGGTCTTGAGCAACCGAGATTGGCGAACGCCAAGCGCCCTCGGTACTCGTCTACGCAAGAGGGGCTAGTGCTCGCACTCTTGGTTAATCGACGACTGTACTCAGCCCGTCACTTTCCCGTTGATCGCTCCTCGTCGATCTACTCCTTTGTAAAACTGCTTTTGCCAATCTCTTGGTTCTCAACATCCACTCCCGCTGCTCCGCGACTGCCATGTCAGCGTAGGAGACTGATAGAAGCCGGTGCTCGCACTCTTGGTCCTTGCCGTGCCACGTCCCTCAGCCTAGAGTATGTCACTTTCTCTGTTGTGATTAGTTAGTGACAGAAACTATGCCACTTCTTTCGCCCATTGCACAAATTCCGACCGTTGGATGGAGCCGAAACTTGAAAGGTTAGGAAATGACATCATGAGCTGTCCGCTGATATGGTCAGATTTGTGATTGAAGAAGATAAAAGGAAGATAAGGATTTTCCAACAACATCCTCAGCCATCGGCGACGAGGCAAAACGACAAAGTATCTTGCCAAGTGGCACGATTACAACTCTACGCACAATATGTGGCAACCCGAGGACAACCGCCAAGAAGACGATCATCTCATTGACGGTTAGTACTGTCGTCAAAAGGGCCACATCTACATGCGCGTCGGGACGTCGCAACTAAAAGGGGGGGAAGTGTTATGGACCTTATGTACACGAGTCCCGAATCTTTCCGTGTTGGCATTTTGGTTATCACACAAACAGCCCTTCGCATCGCGATATCGCGATATTCATTGCAATGGTCTAGGGCGAGCCGACGGACTGCCCCTACCCTCAGTGAATTTTCGAAAACCTTCAAACATTTTTGACTACTCTCGCGAATCTATGACAAAAGGATCACGACCTTTCGGTCGAGTTCTTGACGCACCAAGACGAATCTGGATTTATTACGACGATATAGCATCTTCACAGTCGATTCTTGAAGACCCCCAACTTCTCAGCGGACCTTCTCAAGTCCGACCATTCAGGATGCGACTTTACACGCAACACTTGACAATTGACCCAACAACCTTAACTATGCCTCATTTGTAGCTGAACACTTGTATACATTTGTCTGATCATTTCGACACATGTCATCGAAGTACACTTATTGCTAATTATAAATTGCTGAAGTTGCCAAAATGATAAGTCGTGTTCTGCCTCAAAAGTTCTACTTATGCACCACTTATGCTCCGTTCAACATATCACCACATTACCGGAGTACACCGACCATGCTTTTAACAGGTATCATCAATTTAGTAAATGTAAACACGGAATGATAACTATTTTTAAAAAGGAACGGCATGTGCTGATGTTGTTGCCAATGTTTTACATCCGGATACGCCGTGAGCAGACATGATATTCATGGGGATACTGGAATTTTCTTTTATTGCACAAGATATGCCTAGCCAAATTTTCAAAACATGGGTACGCTAGTTTCTTAGCGCACGCGGTGTGGGTAACCCTCCCGGTTCCCGCGACTGGTTGGGGCAATGACGCTTGGGGGGGGGGATGCGGGGCGGGCTCCTCAGCTGTGCATCGTCTACAAGAACGATCAGGGATGGCGGCGGTACTACCGATAACGCAGTAACGCACGTTATTGTACCGCGGTATGACGCATACCGCGGTACGGTACTTCTGTGACGGTACCGATACGGTATCGGTACTAACCTCCTCAAATACCGTAGTACGGTACGACGGTACCGTACCATGTTACTCTGAAAGCTTACAGACAAAAAGGACAAGAAAAGGTTGCTGATTCTTGCGGACGCGATCTATTGACGATGGGGATGCCAGGAAAATTTTATTTGGGCGTGAAAACTACATGATGGGGTTGAGTATCCGACAAATTTACGAAGTACCGTGGTAATAACGGTATAACGTGATTACCGCTCAGTAACGACCCAAAAAAAAAAAACTAGTGGCATTGGCTGCACGCAGGCTTGCATCGGGGTTACGTAGTAATAGACTGAAGCCGGGTTCAAACATGTGATCTGCCTTGGAAACGAGTTTTGCTCGACCTTCCCCTCCTGTCCGAGAACTCGTCGTCGGTGAAGTCAAGTGCTTGCTTGCGATGTCCGGTATCTGTTTCGGAAAAAACCCTGGTTGCTGTGCGAAGTCTGTCCGATTCGCGCGTATTTCTCGGACTGGGAGTCGCTTCCGCAAGGAAAATCGCGCTAAGAGAGGGCCTGTCTTCCGGACGCGACAGAAGTGCTGAAAAAAATGCCTAGAAAATACTCGATGGGCTGTCGGTGGACAGAAACACTGACCGCAGACAGAATTGCCGTCGCGGAAGTCCTTGTGCGGCGGATTTTCTGACGTCAGCACTGATTCTTGGATACCCAACCGATTGCATAGGGTTACTACGTAACCCCAAAAATTGTGTACCGCGGTACTTTCGGCAAGAGTACCGAAACCGCGGTACGGTACTCAATTTTGACCAAAAACCGCGGTATTGTGTACCGCCGGTACACAATACCGCGGTTTGCCATCCCTGAGAACGATCACCTCTCGACCAAGGCCGGACTTGAGATAGCTGACCACGCACGGTGAAGTCACGTGCGGCACGTGAGTTTCGAATCCAAGATGGGCTGAAGTGATGGGGCTGAAAGCGACACCCTCGTGCGTCAACCGTTGACAATCCCTGTGTTCGAGTAAAATCCATTGGCTCTAGGCAGCCCGACTGCTCTGGACGCCTCCAAAGCTGAAGCGTGAAAAGGACGCGCATTCCGTGTCGCTTCTTACTGCGGCACGGTGAAGCGGCTTAGTAGGATAGAGGCCAGAGAAGCGAGTAAGATCACCGGGCTCAGGTGGAAGAGGCGAAGATTCGTTCTACAGTATCAGCCATGGGGCTACATAGTTTGCTCAGGTCATGGTCTGAACTGATTCTGATTTGCGCTGAGCGCTTTCATTTGCAGTTGCGAGATCTGGTTCGGCACCAATCTTGGGTAAATCCTGAGGGAACGCTCTGTCCACCCCGAGTTGACTCGACCCGTGCGCAAGAGCGGTTTGCTGATGTAGTTTTTCCTGATCACGGAGGCAGGAGAGCTCAAGGCCGAATAGAACAGCAGAGGTACTCCACCAAGTGGGCGAACAGACTTCTGCATTCGGGCATCCCCCTTCAAGAGCGAAAGAAACCATGTCTTGCAGGGGTTGCGGCGGGAGTTTGAAGAAGGCATACTGTGGCGCGTGCCGGCACAGCGAGTATATGGGCCGGAGGGGGGCTGAATCTCAACTAAACTCCGCCCGTTCTGAAGCTTCGAGGCTGGAAGACGAGGTGAAGTCTCTGAAGGAAGAGAAAAAGGAGCTGTCACGAACTCTGGAGCGCACGAAAGAAGCGCATGCGTCGGCCACCAGGAGCCATGCCCGAGTGTGCCCTGCGGGTGCTCTAGAGACCATGCTGATAGACGAGCTTTTCACTGACTATCTGGTGGCAGTGCAAGACGATGCATTCCGAGTGCATCGTGCAGTGTTGGCATCTAGGTAAGGGGTCAGAGTGGAACTGTTTCCAGTGCCTGTCGTGCGCGCTTGTCCTGTTATGACAGGCCTTTGCTCAGTTGCTGTGAATGGCGCAGAGTGGCCCTTAAGCTGAAGAATAAAACTTGTTTCTTGTACCAACCACGAGGTGGCGTGGTGGTCACGTTCGATCGTACCAAGCTAATGGTTAAAGGTTCGGTCCGTACAGACTGATAGCCAAGGCTCTGCGCAAAACAAACAGGAAGTGCTTGTAAGTCACGTTTCTGCTCGTGAGTCAAGACTAGATATGTTCCACAGATTTTCTTGTTGTTTAAGCTAAGAACCTGATCCTTCTGGAAATTAGGCAACCTTAACATGTCCATCGCATTCGGAAGAAGAAAAAAAAGGAGAAGAACGTTTCAGCTCATGGACAGCTGACTTATTCTGCCCGAGTTCACCCACTGCATAAACTTTGCCACCATGAAGTCGTACCCTCCTTCTTGTGTGCAGGTCTCCAGTTCTCGCGACGATGCTGAACAGTGGGATGAAAGAGGACACGGAGAAGTGCCTCCACCTTGTTGATATTGGCAAGGATGCAGTGTGGGCGCTCCTCTACTTCATCTACACCGGCAAGCTCCCGGCGACGTTTGAGTCAAAGGTAAGTGGTGGTCGTGTAGGCGAGATGAGAGCACAGTACTTTCCAATTCCACTCGGTGTTGTTGAACCTGTGTCCGGTCAATATGGTGTGCCTCCTCCAGGATTCTTTTGGTTGTGTTATCTGAATCTATGTTCTGACAGTGTCATGTTCTGAAACGATGAGTTCTAGAAATGACTTCCACCTAGCCATTGGCTTGAAACATTTGATCTAGAACTTCAATGATGGCATTGGTACCCCGAGAGTAACTTTCTACCCCAGTCACATGAGATTTTTGAAAGAAATCCTTGTTGGATGTTGTCTTCGTTAAGATTATGGACTCCCATATCATGCCTGTCGGGATTTGTATCATGCAGAGGGATGCCGTGGAGGTTCTCTATGCTGCACATAAGTACCAGCTTCCGAGCCTGGAGGAGCTTGTTGTACCCTTCTTACCCGCGGGAGGAGAAGATAACACTGATTCTGGAAGTGATTTCATTTGAAAACAGCCATGGTCTGATGTGCGTCTTGTCATACGCAGTCTTTTGTGTACAAAAGCCTTCGCAATCTTCAAGCAGAATCCATCCCATGTCATGTTGTGGACTGTGAACTTCACCTTGCTGATTGCATTTGTTACAAAGCTAGAATCTTGCATCTTCATGTTGCTGGCTCCATGGACACCAATCCTCAACAGTACATCTGCACTTGCTCCGTCCACTTGTTGATCCACTTCACGAAGTTAAGTGGCTGCTTTGCTTTCCTAATCTTTTCGACCCCAATGTGCCGTAGGTGGTGGAGCTGCCCTTTATTCATACCACGTGGGTGCTCCGCCCAGTGGCAGCACTTGCTGCTTCTGTAAACGATTCAGTTCTGGGTGAAAATGAATGAAGGGCAGAAAATTTTGGAGAGAGTTGACAAGGATACCCTGTCAAGAGCATGTCAGTCTCCTCAATACGGCATCCTGGTACAGGGCTACTATCAGAGTTGTGTTGGGCCCTTTGAGATCTCTTTTTGGAACTTTTTGTATGACGCAATGCAATGTGCTAAGTTGACTTTGCCTCCTACTGGAGATATTGACACTACTGACGAACCAATTGCTGGGCAGTAAGAAATGAATAATGGAAACCCCTTCATGTGAGTCCAAAACTCTAAGATGAGCTTCGTGTATGCGGTTGAAACGAGTCAGAGGTCTAAACCACTGCCCACTAAAACAAATTCATAGCTCAATCAAAACTCTCAGATCTAACTCAGGGTTGTGCCTTTACATCCCCAGAGTCCCTCAACAGCATGGTGCCTAATGGGATGGCTAGAGTGATACCTAACAGATATAGACAATGAAAGAAAACAGTAGAACAAGATATGAGAAGAAAGATCAGGAGAGAAGACGATAGGGCAAGGCAGAGAGAACTTCCCACCGGATGCCCAAGAAACTGAATGCACAAGATTCATGGTCAAGGGAACAAGTAAGAGACAAGAGGAAAGTACCCAGACTAAAAAGGAAAGTTAGACCACAATAACTTTGGAACGGATGGATGCTGCTGCAGTTCCAATCATCTTTGACTGCAGTGTCGGGCAAGAGCGTCATAAGTGACCGCCTTTTCCGTGGTAGCTGCAGGTGCAGTTACTGTGGCTGCGTCAATGGCTGTGTCCTCTGCCGACCTCCGGGTAATCATAGCTTGTACCTCAAGTCTGCCTGGTGCCAGCTGCAGACTGAGCTGCTGCTCTCACTGAGGTCTGATGAGTGTTTTCTGTGGGTGTGGGTGCAGTGGAATCACATCATTCTCCTTCGAAAGCATCTTTGTACCTGTGAATTTGGGTTTACCGCACTTCCTGCCCCTTCTAGTTCTGCGACCTGTGTAAAAGGAAAGAAGTCTCAGTGAAAATCCTCGTACGGTTGCAGAGACGAAGCAGGGCAGTGTTGATCTCAAAAACATCACGACACCTCCGGGCCCAAAATGTGGAGGAGAGTTTGGCTTAAGGAAGAGACTGCAGAGGTCATTGGTCATGAATAGGGCCATGGCTTGCTTTTCCTTCTGCTTAATACTTTTTTTGGTGACATGCCTCATATTTCCAGGCAACCCCACTCTGTGCAATGTGGTGTTCCGGCAGACTTGCACAATGAGCAACCACAAAGTTATGATTGGGCGATACTTCCAATATTGCCACCATATCCTATCTGAAGGTTGACTGGATCAGTGCAATGGTATCTTTTATTTTAGATGGTGCAAAGTAACAATTTCCATCTGTCAAACAACCCACAATGCAGCGATGATCACAAGAAGCTGCTGAACAAGAAGCTGAGGAAGAATATTTAGATGTTGCAGCAAATAAGTGTTGCAATGACTATGAGTGCAGCCAGCATCTCTGGACATGTCCAAGCATCATCTGCAATGTGCAGCCCAAGCGTGATTCATTCATGTGGAACCTGGAAACAGACTAAAAATGCGGCAGGTAACTCATCAGCCTCAATCGCCAAAACAAGAATGGCCTCAACAAAGTTCACAGCATTCACTTTCAAGGAATTCACAGTTTTCCTCTCCAGTGAACTTCCTTGTGAGCTACCTCCTCAACTGAATGTTGATTTTCAGATCAAACTAAATTGAGGCAGCCGGCTGAAAGCCAACGGTGTCATGAATACCTTGTTCTCTGTTTTGTATTCTTGACAAAGAGACTCTCGGATAGTCCGAGAGTCCTAGTACATCTCTTGCAAGAAAGATAAGTGAACAGTCCAACAGCCTGGTAAGACTGACACAGATCGCCAAAATGAAGTGACCATAATAACCTCGCGTTCAGCTAGCACGTAAGCCATTAATAGACATTTTTCTTGTTCATTATGTACAAGAGGAGGATATCCATTCCCTCCTAGGTTAACCCAGAACAGCTCTGCACATTCTGTTTGCCTATGATTCTGCGGCCATCACTGCCATGTCTCTGCTCTGTCTTTCCTCACTCGCTCATCCTTCACCATCCATCCTCTCGCTGCACTCTCGCATGTCTTTGCTCTGTCACTTCTCTCCTTCTCTGAGCGCTGCTTACCAAAGCACGTCATCCAGTCCTTCTCGCCATATCCTTTTGGCATGCCCTTGTCTACCTCTTACTTGGGCACTCTACCTTGCATCTACTGTCTTCAATATTTTACATTTGGCTAACTCCTTACTTTAAGCTTTTTCTCTCTGTTCTCTTCACCTTGCCCATGCTTCTCCATTCAGATGCTTGTGCATGCTTTTGCTCCTACTTGTCCCAAGCATCTACATGTTTTGACACGGTATCAGAGCTTCAGGCAACATCGCCTGGTGCTGTCTGACCAAGTCATCAAGTCTTCGCTTCCATCACCGCCTCCTCACATTAGTCCTCCATTCGACCAACTCTACCACCGTTTCCTTCATCTCAATTTCCTCCACCGTATCTCTACAGCTACAACATTGACTTGTGAAAAACAATTTTCCATGCGCCTAGTCAAATACACGTGGTGGTTTTTACCCGCTAATCTCCTCTTCAATATTCTGCTCGCTTGCCTGCTCCCCTGCTTCCTTTGGGAACATCTGAAGTTGGCAGCATTTTCTCACATTGCTCTCCAAACCTCAATCACATCTTTGATTGATACCGAGTCTAATGTCAAAGATCAAACACCTGTGGCAGCATCCGGCCTCATGTGTCACCAAAAAAACACAGTAGCAGCCGAGCTGCTCTCTGTCACTCCTTCATTTGAAGCTTCATGCCCTCTTTACCCCTCACTCTTTTCCTCCATTGTTTAGTTTCATGGCCACCATCTAACCCTGTTTTCTGGGATCTCACGCTTCTGCATCTTTTCTTCTGCCTCCTCTCTTCCTCGCGCCCTGGTGGCAAGGTTCTCTTCGCAGCCGCCTCCACATCCCGAACCACTCTTCGCACCGTCCTCTTCTACCAGTTATCGCATCAGCTCCAATATGCTCCGTATGCATGAGTACCATTTTCTCTTTTTTCTCTGCATCCTTTTCCATGTTATCCCCTCAAACCGACATCATGTGCCACCTCTACTCCTCCACGTACTTCTGCTCCATCTTCATCTACCGCATCTGCATGCAGTTCATCAACTTCAAATGCCTCAACTACGTCATCAACTACATCAGCATTATGAAGTGCATCATCTTCAACATTATCATCATCCATCATTGAGCATGGTTTCATCCCTGCATCCAGACAATCATCAGGTCAGAATCAACCAATCAATCATCAATCATCAAATCAACATTAGGAACCTCATTTTTCGTTTGTCCATTTTTCAGTGACCTGCACTCATGCCATCCAATCTATCAACGCAAATGGTTTTCCCCTGCGTACCATCCATGATAAATACACCAATACATCAGCAATCACCTGTCAGCATCTGAAGCCTGGAACTCAGGATTCATATGTGTCACTGCCTGCTTCACTGTGACATACTTCCAGGCCATCAATAGATTTTCCTCCGACAAATAAGCGTTTTATCTTCCCCTTACCACATTATACCCCTCTATCACCTTTTCACATGCGGTTCATCCTACACCCAATCCAACTATTGATCAGCTATTTGCAACGATCGACATCATCATCCTCAGCTATTATCATTAGTGGTTTGCCCCTGTGTCTTCTTCCATCTACATCATTAGCATGAACATCACCATTGGTGGTTGAAGCCAATTCTCAAAAGTCTCTCAATGCCAGGTGTGGTGTTATGGCAGCGCCTGTCAGGAGGAATCCGCTTGATGCGTTCCCAGCTACTCTGGACGCCGAGCCATGGTTTTGGCTCTCAGTCCCTCAGTCCCTCAGTCCCTCTGTAGCAACCTGCACTACAGGATCCGGTGGATGATCCACCCGATCAGGTGGATCATCCACCGGACACCTCGGCAGGCCTTCCGGGGAAATTTCTCTAGATGGTATTTTTGTCACTCAATCCGGTCGATTATCCACCAGATTTGGAATCGCAGCCGGCTCCCAGAGCCATTGCGCACACCCCAACTTTGGAAGGCCATATCTCCCTTGATACTTGTCTGATTCCGGTGAAACAACTTCCACCGGATTTGGCGACTTGTCAACTTTACGGGGAAATCATTCATTTTAGGATCCGAGCAATCCTTGAGTCACCAGATCCGCTGACGCGGAGCTTACACTTTCTGGCAGCTCGTCGGCGCCTCCCGGCGCCGCACTTGGGCATGCGGAGGGGCAATTTTTCAACAGCGCCCTCCATCATTAGGACGCATTCCATCATCCCTAATCATCCCAATCAGCATTGTGCTTCATAACTCAATTGTCAATAGCAACACTGGAGCCATGGCAATCATTGCCAAGAGAAGGCCTCTCCCTGCTAATCCATCCTTTATCATCTGCACCACAAGCATCTACTGGCCAATCAACTTTAAGTGCCACTAGAAAAACCAACACCAAGCAACAGTGCCTCTGAAAAAACCAAGCTACGCGTTTGCAAAAGCCCGTATGACTCATATGTGTTAAGCTAAAACTACCCCTCTGCATGCTCAAGTGTGGCTTTGGGAGGCGGCAACGAGCCGCAAGAGAGAGGAAAATCCGTGGAGTTGGATCTAACGGCTCAAGGATTACTTGAATCCTAAAATAGAGGATTTCTTTTGGAATTTGACAAGTCGATGAATCCGGTGGAAGTTGTTTGACTGGAATCAGACAAGGAACAAGGGAGATATGAGCTCTCAAAGTTGGGGTGTGTGCGGCGTCTTTGAAAGCTGGCCACAACTCGACTGCCGGTGAAAAATTGACTAGAGTGAGTAACAAATGTCCATCTGGGGAGTTTTCTCCGGAAGACTGCCGAGGCGTCCGGTGGATAACATCCTAAGGATCTAGTAGTGCAGGTTGTTGCTGAGAGACTTGGCCAAAATCCTGGCTCGGCGTCCGAAACTCCTTAGTACGTTTTGTTACTCAAAGACTTTGTCAAAATTCTGGATGCAGGTCCGCGGACAGGATTCAAACCCTGTCGCACCCCATCATCAAAATCAACCCAAAAGTGGACGAGGTGCGTTGAAACAGTGCAGGGGACCCCTCCATCATGTGCGAAGGGATCTGCGCCTTGGGAAGGGTGCTTCGCACGTAAAGGAAGGTGCCACGGTGTGTGCGTACCATGGAGGTGTAAGGCGCTTATGTGGTGGGTGAGACCCGCGCTTTGGCAAGCGTAACTTGGGCTACGCTTATCTGAATTTTGCACGCTTTGGTGCATTGGAAAGCTCATGAATAGCCCTATCAAATCAGAAAGTTGCACAATGCCCTTCGCAAAACTGAATGCTTCTAAAGTCCTGCTCACATAGCGTGAAGGGACCACAAAGCTCATGCTCAGACTCAGATTTGTCCAAAAGATAGACGTGAACCACAAAAGATGGGTCAAACACACGTCAGGACCACACCATGCAGATTTCCTGAAAATACAGAGGCCCGTGATTTCTGGACCACAAGCAGGGAAGCCATCAGAAACGACTCACATTGCCACAAATCAAATGCAAGCATTAGTCTTGTAGCAGCTCATAGACAGTGGAGTGGTTACCAATGAGCCAGACTTCCATCAACATCTTGGTAGGGAGAAGCAGCAGTCACAAGGACAATGCCAACCTATATTCATAGTTTTGACACTGGTGGCCACAAAGATGGACGACTCTCTACACCTACATTCAACCAAGAAAATGGACAGTAGCTTCACATCAAGGAAGGACTTATCATGCTCCATTCTGTAGAAACCATCAAAACAGGAGAAAGGTGATTGTGAAACAAAGGAGCTGAGATGGACATGCCTCCGTGATGTTCCCCGTGCCAACGGAATGTGATCTACTTTGGCAGCAGACATGTCTGTGTGTTTGTATGTTTGTGTGTGTGTGTGTGTGTGTGTGTGTGTGTGTGTGTGTGTGTGTGTGTGTGTGTGTGTGTGTGTGTGTGTGTGTGTGTGTGTGTGTGTGTGTGTGTGTGTGTGTGTGTGTGTGT
>SZWC01035038.1:0-17521 GCA_023375785.1 Penium margaritaceum | reverse complement strand
CCAGTAGCAGCTGCAAGGGACCCCTGTTGTTCCTTGCCAGACGCCGAGGGAAAGTGAGACGCCGACGGAACGTGTGGCGCGAATCCTCCGAGGGCAGGAGGCAGCGCCGCGGTGGCGTCGGTCGCACAGGGATTTGCAAGGCTCCTGCAGCCCCCTGCCCCGGGCGGCTGCAGAGGAACGGGGTGTGGTGAGCGCGCCGGCCAGAAGGGATCGGCGCAGCGCCATCGCGCGGCGGGCGGGAGATGCAGCTCTGGCGGGTCTGCAGCGGTACATGCGCCGTTGGCTGTTGCAGTGGCGGCAGCGGCGGCGGCGGCTTCGGCAAAGGCAGCGGAAGGAAACGGAGCGGGCGGGCCCGCCGCTGAGGCTGCTAGAGGAGAGAAAGCAGAACATGCCGCTGCCGCTACCACTGCTGCGCCTGGCGCGACTGATGCTGCTGCTGCTGCTGCTGCTGCTGTGCCTTCTGCCTTGAAGCTTGCTGCCGAGCTAAGTCTCTGTCGCTTTGCCCTTGGATCCATCGTTTCACTGAGTTGGGGCATGTCGGGTCGCGCGCTGGCTGTCGCGTGCCCGTGCGGAGCCAGCGTGCGGCTCGGCGTCCGTGTGCTACATTCGCTTGCTGACGCGGCACTGGTCGCAGAGGTTCCAACAGAAACGCCACAGCGCGCCGGGTAGCACTCTGGGCCGCGCGAGGCCCATGCCCCGGACGATGACGTGGCTGAGGAAGAGGAAGACGAGAATGTTGGTGAGGTGGTGGATGCAACGGGGAGGGCAGGAGGGAAAAAGTGATCGAAATCACCACGAGCTGCTTCACCAGAAAGAAGCGCGAGGGAAGAAGGGCGGGGGGAGAGGATGGAGGGCCGGGAGGGGTTGCTATGCGAGGAAGCTGGACTGGCACGCAGAGGGCTGCGGGCAAGGGCAAGGGAGTGCGTCGGTAACACTCGCGCTGCGGCGCCCAGCACCGGCGTGTGGGATAGAGAGAGAGTTTCGGCATGGCCATTCGCTTGTGGGTCGGAATTTGGGTGGATGGGTGAATGGCCAAGCACGTGGCCATGCCCGTGACCGTGACCGTGACCGTGACCGTGACCGTGACCGTGACTGTGACCGTGACCGCAGACGTATGCCTGCGAATCGGAATTGAATGGAGCAGTGTGTTGCGCGCCACGCGAGCCTGCGCTTGCTTCTGCGTGCGGTTCGAGAGCAAACGCCTCTCTTGTGGAGCAAGCGTGAGCTTGCGCGCTATTGGTTACTCGGATGGGCGGTGCGTCCCGCTCCGATCCGCCTGCGGATCGGATGGACGCGGCTTGCTTGAGGGCGTCGAGGCAGCGCGGCTGGCACCGCGTCGATAAAGGGCTCCTGGCAGCAGCTCTTTGGGGTGCGTGGTGGGGGGGGGATGAGGAGGCGGGCGGGGAGGAGGAAAAGGACGAGGAAGGGGGGAGGTGGAAAGTGGTTGGGTACGCGGAAGGGGGCCCCGGGATGGCTGCTGGGGCCTGGGGTAAGTCCATGTCGCGGGTCCTTGCGCATTGTGGCAGAAACGCCATGGACGGCGGGTAGCTCGCTCCACAGGGGGGCTGCTTTGCACACGCCATGCTGGCTGGCTGGTTGGAACTGCCTTGCGAGCACGGCGCTGCTCCTTGCCCTAGTGGACGGGGTGTGGGTTTCAACTCCTGGATATCCTAGCTCGTAGCGCATGAGAGCGGGACCCCGCTCCCGCTAGTTGCTTGGGAGTTGGTGCGACTGCGAAAAGTCAACTGAATGGTGGAGCCGACGTCATTGGTGCCGGTGAGGCCTGAGTCGTTACCGTCGCTCAAGTCTGTACCGACTGGGCTGTACCGTCGGTAAGCCGGCTGGGTCGACGTCCATTTCCTAGTGCGCGGTGCGGGCGAAAGCGGTCCGCTGGTGCGGAGGCTTCGTCGATGGCGGCCCGAGGTCAATGGGGCGCGCGTGAGAGGCGTCCGCTTGTCTAACGGATAGCTGCATCCCGTGAGCTGGACGCACGAATGGAGAAGCAGAACCCGTGCGGACGCTGCTCGCTGCCGGCCACCAAAGCGGTAACATAGAGAAAAAGCACATTCGATTCCCTTTAAATATACAACGCAGGTACGTGAAGCGTGCAATCGTGACCCGAAGAAGATAAGCCAGACAAATCTCCCCATACAGACGCAGGCAACTAATGATGCACAAACCATAAGGTAAAACGGAACTAAAGGAGCCTGCAAAAGAAAGCCATCCCTCCAAGAAGAATACAAAATTATGACCTGTAATCCATCACTTCAAAATTAACTATCATAGTTTTTCAATAACCTACATGGCCTAAAGATTTTTCATGGGTCAATTACTTAACAAGTAGAATGTTGGAAAATCATCATCAAAGGTGATTTAAGTCGCAACTTCGTAAAAAAAC
Organism: Penium margaritaceum; assembly: GCA_023375785.1. Lineage (NCBI taxonomy): Eukaryota > Viridiplantae > Streptophyta > Zygnematophyceae > Desmidiales > Peniaceae > Penium > Penium margaritaceum. The sequence continues at coordinate 15,123 of SZWC01035038.1, read as the reverse complement.
TGGTTCCTTAACAAAATTATTTTCCCTAATCAGACTCGGACTCAAAAAGGTTTTCCTCATTTTTACGGCTTACAACTATGTGTTCAGGTCTCCAAAAACTCAAAATGATCGTAAAAAGCGTAGAAATGGGTTCAGAAAAAAACAGAAGTGTAACTAATACTACGAGCATATTCTTCAAGCTAATAAAAATATTTCTATATAGAATAATATAATTTGAAAGAAATCATTCAAGCATGAATCATGTTTTCCTAGAATCAAATCAACAAACATGATAGTAAAGATGGTTTTCCACTTCTTTTCAGATCTATCTATATTTTTTAAGAAACTTTCAAAATTAAATTAAAATCTAATACAAATGAAACTAAAACATATGCACACAATAATACATAATGATTTTTTTACTCATGAATATTATCTTAATAAAGATGACGTGACATTTCACTCAAACTAAAAACTTCATCAATTCATGCTATCAAAGCAACATATAATGGGAGAGTCATATCAAATTCTTCAATCATGGTGCAAATTATGTGATGTATAGAAAACGCATTGTTTTCAATATAGGTTTTGAATAACTAATGTGATTTTATCATTCAATCACGTTTGTAGGTTGTAACTTCTTCAAATAGTTTCACCATGTGTAAAAACTTTTCTGTGCAAACTTCAAAACTTTTAAATTTCTCAAAAGCAAAATTGAGTTTCATATCATGTATCAAAAACCTTATGGAAATTTCTTCATGATAAAACATGGAAGTTGAAAATGTAATACTGTCTAAATATTTTGGCAACAATTGATTTTCTAAAGGAATATCTAACAATGCGATATCTACATAATAATCCATACTTCATATACGCTCTTTTTGGTGCTCTTTTTCTTTGCCCTAAAGTATGTGCAAAGAGGCTTTGTTTCTTTGAAAATAAAATAATGCAATTAAAAATCCTTAAAAAGGTTTCAAAACAAGTTTCAATTTAGATTTCTAATATTAACATAAAAACTAATCTTTTTCTAAATAGTGGATAAAACATTAGAACAAAGATTTCAACCTTCATGACTTCACAACATATAATTGAACTCATTTTTCTTCCATGACGGCATTAACATGCTTTAATTCTGGTTTATGTTTAATGAAATGTTCTTACAAATTTTCATCTATTATGTAAATGTACATTTGAAATGACTTATTTGAATGCGCTTGCAAATTCTTCAATTTAATTTAATTTTACATGCATGCATTCATTCAATCATTCCTTACACTCAAAAACAAGTTAATAAAATAACTCGTGTGAACACAGTTTCTCTTTCAGTTACTACATTAATGCATGCATGAACCTAAACGCTTGACGAACAAAAAACATTAATTAGATAGACCAAAATTGATGATACCTTTCTGTGTAAAACGTACTGTACTATGAATTTGACTCACTACTCTTCACATGAAAATTTTCATACTAGGTAAACTCTTGTAACAAGTCCAGTCTTCAGTTCCTACTCTGAAGTCATCGTCGGAGCTCGCAACATGGCATTCTTAGTCTGCATCAAGGGTTGACCCCCTTCGCAGTACTCACGCAAAATCGTCATCAACAACCCAAAGCAAAGAGACTCGAATATTTTGAGTATCGAGAGGCCCAATTCCATTTTTACCCTAAGCCCAAATTATGGGATGCAAACCACTGTTTTTACCTTGAAATTGTGCATTTGCACGAGGTTTTTGGTTTCAAATCTCATACTTTGTCCAAAATGAACTCAAGATTCATTTTTGACGCTTCGGTGCAAAATTGGCGCGTGCGAGGCACGATCGACAATTTTGCGCTGACTCCTCTCTTGCGCTTCCCTCGTCCACGCTCTCACCCTTGCTCCCCTTACCCCTTGTCCTCGCTTGCCCGCTTGCAAGGAGGGAGAGGAGGGGGCCCGCGCACAAGGCCATGAGGCCTTGCCCTTTAGGCCCTCATGGCCCCTTAGCTTCCAATAGAGCTGAGGCCGCGATCGGCGTTTGGCGGTTGGCCGAGTGGTAGCCGACCAGTCAATTGGCCAACCGCCAACCGTCCGGGCGGATGGTAGTCAATTGGCCGAGGACCAACAACGTGCAGGCCTCCGTCAACCACTCGCTAACGCGAGGGATGGTGCGCAACCACCCCTCACTATAGCCAGGAGGGAGGGCAAAATCGGCCCTCCTTTACATTCATCCCCACTTATTATTAATCGTCACGGTTTATGAACAACAAGTAGGATTCTCAATAACTGAGTCATTAAAATTGTGAAAACAAATGTGATAATTTCCATCTCTAGCTAGACATGAACACGTGCAAGGCGATTAGACGTAAGCTACAGCATGGCTAGCAACCTCCTCCCTTAATGCTAGAGCATACGCGCGACAACCATGTTGGATGTCCCCAACATCCTATGGTTTGCGTCCAAGAATGCCACCCTACAAGAATGTTCATTCTTTTTGTGTTTAGGTGGTGCCCTCTCACATGGGTGGATCAGTGCAAGCTGCCAGCTTGCTCCAATACTCTTTGATCACACTTATGGGAAACCAAGATTCAAGCTCCGATGAGTTTAGGTCATGTCCACACCTAGCCTCATGAACAAGGTATTCGTGAACAATTCGCGACCGGAGAGTACGCTCTTGCTGCTAAAGTAGGAGCACAACCTTGTATTGGCCATCGGCAACAAGGACAAACGGTGATGGCTAAACAGTTCCCTTTGCCAAGTATGGAGCCAACACGCTCATAACAAACATGTCGTGTACCTGCATACTTGGCGGAAGTACTGATCAGTATGCCATAGGCCGGATGCGTGCAACAATGGAAGAAGACCCCATCCACTTTGATAGAAGTGTTTGTGCCCCTGGCAACTTCAACCAAAGATTCATAGTGCAAAGCAACACTTTTTTATTGTTGTCAAACAAGACCTCACAACAACTTTTGTCTACATATGTATTTTTTCATTACCAAGCAGCTTGAAGGTGTCCCTTTGCCTCCTATAACACGGAGTCTATGCGTTCAGCAAAGGCTTGAGCAGTAGGAACCTGTCATCCTCTACTCACGCTCTCCACCAATGAAGAGGGCACCACTCAATATTGACCACTGTTCAACACAAACGGTTTGAACTGTATAGACTCGTTCACTAAGTTATTCACTAAAAATGCTCACGGTGGTAGGAATTCATCCCGATCACACATGTGAAGGTCCATGTACATGTGTAGAATTTCTTGCACAATGCAGTTCATGCGCTCTATTCATCGGTTAGTTTGAGGCTGAAGTTTTGTCGATGTTTCAGACTCACTACTCAAATACTCATACATCCTTTACCAGAACTTATAAACAAATTCTTTATCTTGATCAGAGATAATGCACAACGGCAAGTCGTGGAAGGTTACGATACCCTCAAAGAATAAGCAAGCGATCTCCTCTTCATTCACGGAAGTGCTTGTCGGTATGAAGTGTGTCATCTTTTTCAAAAGATCCACAACCACTAGTATTGCATCATGGCCACAAGCCGTGTCTAGAAGACAAGTAATCAATTCCATGCTGACACACTCCCATGAAGTCCGAAGAATGGGAAGCGAGTGCAAGATTCCAGTAGGATTCTTGTTAGTAGTTTTATTCCATAGACATGGGTCACATTTCATGCAATATTTCAAGAAATCAACAATCCACACTGGACACGAGTAATCTTCCAACAGTTGAAGGTTGGTCTTTCAAGGTCCCATATGACCTACGACCAACAAGTCATACAACAAGAAGATAATCTTTGCTCGAAGGTCTTCGAAGATTGGCAAAACAACTTAGTCTCCGTGCCAAAGGATTATTCCGGCCTCCACCAAGCCGTACTTGTCTCGATGTAAAGTGTCTTGAAACCATGAATCCACACAATATCCCATCCAAATTTTACTTACAAAACCATAGTAATGGATAATCTCTCGTGGTGGTTGCCGCTCAGGTCCAAGGGGGTTTGGTGATTGTACTATAACTGTTGCGATGGCCATAAAACACCCACCAACCTCGGTGTTTGCTTTAACTTCCATACGTTGTCACCTTAGTGGATTGGCCAGATTGATGTGTCCTGGACAATATTCCCAAGTGAACGAGAATCAACTTAGGTATACGCTTCAACGCGCCTGTCGCCTTGAGAGGTTTGGTTGCGTTCGGAAAAACAACTTTGGGTTATGGTCGGTCACGATTCACACCCCCTTTAGCACCCACGAGGTAGCAACACCACATCTTCAAAGCATATAATACCGCGAAGAGCTCTTCATCCCGTATTGTGTACCGCATTTCTACAAGGACGAGCTACCGGCACTCATATGTAACTAGGTGACCGTTTTGCATGAGGACAGCTCTAAGTCCTACTACTGATGCATCACATCGTAACTCCCACGATTGTGATGGATGCGGAGAAGTAGGCTAACATTTAGGATACAAGCTCTTTGACTTTGAGAAAAGCGTTCTTGCAATGAGATATCCATTCCTAGTGCACGTCTTTTTGCGTGAGCCAGGTTAGTGGTGATACAAAGGTCAAATACCCTTGCATAAACCATCAGAAGTAGTTTGTAAGGCTAAGGAAAGACCAAATCTCCCCGATGTTTTCTAGTTGTGGCCAATCTACAATGCCTCAAAGCTTTCGTGGGTCGATACGGATGTCCTCCTCGAAAATGATGTGTCTAATATATTCATGACCATCTTTTGCAAACTTGCACTTTCTCACTTCCGAATAGAACTTTTGTTCCCAAAGGATTGCAAGGACTTTGTGTGGATATTCAATGTGCTCTTCCATTGATATGGAGAAAATAAGGATACCATACAGGTAAATCTGGACAAACTGACCGAGTTACTTGGTGATCATTTGATTCATTTCTCCTTGGAAGTTTTCATTGGCGTTTGTTAGCCCAACGCATAACACTCGGAACTCATATAGTCCCATGTATGTTTGAAACTAAGTTTTGGGAACATCATCTTTCGTGATGCGGTTTTGATGGTATCCTAGAGACAAATCCAGGTACATAAACACTTTGCCTCTTCGAATTGGTCAAAACATCCTCAACCAACCGTAAAGGGAATTTTTTCATCGTTATCTTATTCAACATCCGGTAATCTAGCCACATGCGTAAACCACCGTCTTTTTTGTTCACAAAAAGGATTGGCGTACCGTACGACGAGCTACTTGCATTGATCCATCCTTTTGTAAGGTACTCTTTGATTTGGCCTTGAGCCTCTTAACTTTTTTTTAGGCTAAGGCGATACATGGATCTGAACAAAGGGTTCCCCTTTCGTTGCAACGGAATCGTGTGGCCCATTTATCTCCCTAGTGGAATCCTAGCCAATGAGTCTTGGAATACATCCAAGAATTCTACCAATAGATATTTCATCTCTTGTAGGGTAGATTCCTTTACGTCTTCCTCCACTTTCTACAACCGAGCCAAGTTTTGTCAACAACCTAGTCAAATACGTATCTTGACCTGCATTGAAGACAAGCTAAGATGGACTTTCAGTCTGTTTGGCGATACTATCATACTCATAATCAACGTAAAATGATGATGTCCTTTTAGGATGATCAAACCCTTTGATTCAAAGCCCATTGGTGCCTTCTTTTCACGAAGCCAAGGTTTGCCTAGTATCACATCAATTGGGTCAAGTAGGTTGAGTACCTCCATTGTGACACTCTATGTGTACCCTTGAATACAAATTTTTGCTTTACAAATACCGATTACGGCTACCATACGATTTTCACCAACAGAAGCTATGTCACTCGATGCCTCGTACTTCAGGCCAACATGTCAAGTAAAGCCAAGGCTAACAAAGGAGTCATCTCCTCTATTGTTTACATGTACGTTCATGAGATCATTAGCTAGGTGTCCTTTGAAGTACATCCTCTTGTTGACTACACTCCTCTAAGTGAATAGGCTTGACGATGACAAGACGAGTTTGTGATAAACACGGAATGTACATGATGGACGCCGCAACTCCCATGATTCACCCATTTCTGTCCACATCTTGTGTGAACGTGTGAACTTGGCTAGCACATTTTGATCTTTAAATTTTAACAGGTCAAAGTAATTTTCAGGAGGTACCGTGAATATGATTGAATTCATTTATTTAAGGAAAATTGCTTCAATCATTGTGTTGCTCAAGTCTTGCACAATGGTGGGTGTTGCCACCACAAAGCAGATTCAGAAATGCAACTTGTCTAGTAATGCAAGATTTAGTGGGTAATGTCAATGAACAAGGGAAGAATGAGGTTTAATGAGAAGGGATAAAACAATAGAGAAAATTGAATCCATCAAAACTCAAATTGATCAACATCCTAGTCTGAAAACAGGATCCCACACTCTTCATCCAACTTTACCCTTAAGTAGTCCCAACTAATGTCACTCAAAGGTGGGGAAAACCCGCCCCACGACCTCCTCCATTGCCACGGCGGGGCCCATTGCAGCAACCGCGGCTTTACCCTTTGCCGTGTCTGCGGCCTCTTGTTGCAGCCTCCCTAAGTGGTACTATGACTACGACTAACACCGCAGCCTCTTCTCCACCAGCAGCAGCCTGAAGGCACTAAGCCCTAAAGTTTCCAAGCTGCATGGATTTCTGGCATAGTCCCTTCCGAAAGGCTGTGTTACGATGCTCGCACGCCACCTACAGCTCCTCGTTTTCACAGACACGCTTGTGGATAGGGGGCTTCTTCCCACGAGTCTTGTTAGCTAAGGGGTTTGCCAACTACTTACCCTTGACCTTACCCTGATGCCTCACTCTCCCTCAAGCCACTCCAGCCTCCATACGTACATTGCGACCTTACTTTGCACACGCGTTTGGCCATGCATTTGAGTAGTAGTTTGGGTTTGCTGAATACACTTCGCTCATGTAGTCTTGGAATGCCCTTTAGCTTGTCAAAGATTGGCCCGTTGCGATCGTGGTGGTCTTGTCCTTCAGCTTCTCACTGATAAGACAAACGCACAAGGACTCCAATAGTAAGCACTTTGGGTACTTGAAGGTCAGATTTCCATTGCTTAAGGTGAAGCTTTTAGCTTCCTCCACGAGCATGTTAAACTCACTATAGTAGGCCTCTAGCGAGTTACCCAGCTCTTTGATTTCCTTGATCTCATGGAAGGCACATTACTCCTCACGTTAGGTAGAATTCTTACGCAGGATTTCAAAATAGGTTTCCCACGACAAGAGCTGCCACTCAAAGTGAGGCATCTACGCACTCCACTACTTCACCACGTACTTGAAGAGCTTGTCTTCAAGCCGAGTCATGGCAAGGATGCCCCACTGACTTACTGGAGCCTAGTGGACACAATGGACGTGCTCCATGTGGTTTATTCCAACATTCTACTTCACGCCCTTCCAAAAAATCCCCAAAGAGTAGAGGAAGGATTTGTTCATGACCGGCTCCAAAGTCCTTAAGATCGGTGAGTAATCGTTACCATTAGCAGTGGCCTCTACAACTGCGGTGTGCTATGCAAGCTGCTGCATACGCACATTGGTCAAGCTCTCCAACGCCTTCTTGTGGTCATTGCATTGGCGGCTTGCCTCATGGGCGGCCAGATGCTACAGTTGTCGATCGCGATGAAAGTCCATAATTCTCTGTTCGACATGGGAGAACAAGTTGGCAAACGTGAACTTAAGCTCTGATGTCCATACATGGTTCATCACCGCTGAAAGATACACTCTACATAAAGTGTACATGTGCTAAGTATGTCCGTGGAATTTTCACGATACCTACATGGAATGTATATCATAAAGTAATCTTGCATTTTTTCATACATATTTTAATGTACTTATATCTTTGAACACAAGTGAAATCTATGAGTTATGCGTTCAATTTTTTCATACTTAACCCATTGTTTTGGTTTTTCATAACGCCATTTATTACTTGCTGACAAAGACGTTCATTTGTCCTCAAACATAAAAAGTCTTGTTTTTGTGAGGATTTACAACGCCTAACATTGGATACAAAAATCATGTGAACAAAATCTTCCTCAAAGTATTTTACGAGTTATCAAATATTTTATGTTCCTTTCCTTCACTCCTGCTTGACCCCATGGTAGCCGTGCCAAGCAGGTTGTCTAGTGTCATAGGGGGGGATCTCATACCTCCGAATCACAAGAATCACAAGCCTAAAACTGTTGACCACATTCATATCCAAATGACATTCAGGAATGTGGGTACAAGTTTTTGCTTGCCTTGAACCATACTCAACTTAACAAGGCTTAGAAAATAAGAACTCGCGTCATCGTTTGTAGATCATGGATCATTGTCGGTACGGATGTGTCGGCTAGAAATGGTCTCTTATTACATTAGTGTATTTCTTGACTTTTCTACACTAAAAAATAATAAACCAACCAGTTACAATTTGACAATACAATATGCCATTTTGACGAGGGGTGAGGAGGGGGCATCTGGATCCCATGCCCCACCCCAAAGACCTAAAATGCATTCATAATATGTAAGTGGTATCCCTGATGGACATGAATAAAAAACACTAGTGTACATGATACACTAGTGTCCAGAACAACATTTTTGTGCCATACACGCACCACGTACACCTTCCCAAGGCATTCAACGGTTTGGGGGGCATGGTGAATCCCGATGATGAGGTGTCCCTTTCTTACGTCTTATGTCATGAACTTTCAAAGTCGCCTATCTGTCCCCTATCGACAATCGTTGATCGTTGATCATTGAATGATGTATATCCATAAATGTTTGTACAATGATCTCCAATCTTGGATTATTGGTTGTTGTATACCTCTTGTTGACGAGCCGTAATACATAAGAACATGGTTAGTCTCTCTATAACATGAAAAAAATAAACATCCTAGCTTCACCATGCCAAAACATTTTATCCTTTGGGGGAAGTTGTTGTCAAGATGTGTCTCCCCCCTTCAAGGTTGAATTGTATTGGAGGAGTGTACACAGAAGTGTATCACGAAAGGGGAGGACTTCTTAAACAAGTGTACAAATATAATTACGTCTGTTTTTTATTCCCTACAAGACACTCCTTCCACAACACTCCCCCAATTCTTTCACCTTTTCTTCTTTGAAGGGGATGTTGGTTCATTAGATGTATTCCAGCACTCCCTGTCGGGGCATCGTTTCTATGCTCATTCCTATGCTCGTAATCTGGCACTCTATTGTGAAGCACGCAGATAAATGGTTGGGCGTAAATAATCTTAACTCCTCTTTTACACGTGCCATCCAGATCATTATCTCAACGCTCCCAATCTACTTATAACTTATATAAATTAATACAGATATGTATTGATCGAGTTCTATATCCATTGCATTCGTTGATACACAAACCAAATACACTTATAAATTTGGGGGGGGAGGGGACAAGTTTACCTCTCCAACCCTCTCCCCTCAAATTCTTTGTATTGGATGCGGTTTACAGGGAAGTGTATCTAGCGGGGTCTGAATTATTGCACAAGTGTATGTATTTGCTTGTGCAAAGCACGCATATGTTAGAAGCCCCGATACATTCTTGCAATACAATCACGGAGTTCCAGGGGGTGGGTTGGAGGCAGGGCCAGACATGAAAACACCTTCGTGTATGGCTTTCCGACTCACCACGATACACTATCTGATACCTTGTCAAAATACAATCAAGTAGATGGGAGGGGGATTGGGAACAACAATTGAATCCAAGAGAATGACATTTGTGGCAGTTGCACAAAGCAACCGAATGTCTTGTTTAGTCTCAAACGTCTTCTCTACCTAGTTTCGGGGTTTTGAATACATGAGGTGCGTGAAACAATTATTTTAATGAACATATAAAGACAAAAATAGGTTAGTCCAAAAACTATTGTGTATTGAATCAATTGAACCAAAGAGTTTTTAAGTGGAAAGTTTTATAACTAAACAGTAAATTTCATTGTAAGGAAAACTATAGTTGCTTACTTAGAAACCAGTGATTCAAGAAATGCATTAATGCTAGTAAAATTTTAGGAAGGGAAGATGATTATCAAGTAGTATATATAATAAATGAAGTGTTTGAAAGTGGGACAATTAATCATAGCTCCTGATGTCATCAGACCATCGCATTAGCCTCTAAGGCCTTGCGTTGTCCGTGCACCCTTACCCACTTTAGAAGCGTACAGTTTGCATACACGACTCCTAGGAGTCTCACCTTTTGGAGAAGACTGTCATCTACGACGACAATGGAGTGGGTGCTACCCTGCCTCATTACGACCCCATCGAACGAAGGGGGATTTTGCCCCCACTACTCCGAGTGGTGTCGTACCTCCACCGTTCGTGGTGATCTTGACTCAACTTGCTGCTTGAGCAACAAACAATGAAAGCCTTCGACGGTCATTGCAAATTCCCTTTGCAATACCATCGTCCGGCTTCTTCTTGCCAGAAATTATCGCATGGCTACTTTGGGCACCCTTACTACTCCTGTAAGTCTTACTGCTGTCAGCAACTTCGGGCTATGCGATGAGCACCTTACCCTTCTGGAGAAATTGGCTAGAGGTTGTCGCACAATGATGGTGATTGTTGGAACTGTACTCTTCGTTGTGGTCAACCTCCGGGATATCCTCCTCCATCAAGTTGTCTATTGCTGGGGGTCCCCCACGTGCGCGTCGTCGTTTATCTCAAGCACTTATGCGGGTTTGGCATGCTTCTCAGTGTTGTCGAGGTTGGCGTCGATTGCCTCTGACGGTACAATTGCCCTTGATTTAACAACCTTGCTCGCGGTAATAGCTCCGAAGACTACGAGTCCAGAAAGGGTGTGTGGTCATGTCATCACCACCTTTCCCTTGTTGGTCTTCGACGGTCCGGCACTTGCTATCTTGTCATCCATGCCACAAGCACGTGAACTTCATTGTGGGGATCATCCCACAATTACGGGGAGGGATCACCTACCCCAAACTCCTTGCTATCACGATCGGTGAGACAATTTTAAATTCAATTTCGATTTTCCTTGGCTGTCACATTGGCACAAGGGTGTGGATTTTGAACTAGTCTTTTTAAACCATGAATTTTGACAAAACGTAGTGACTAGAACCTGCAAAAACAGAACATTACAAGAAAATGGAATTGGAAAGAATGTGATTTTTGCTCATGAAACAAGTGCAAAGAGTGAAAAGAGGATCGCTAACAATTCTATGAAATCCTCTTCTCTATCTTCCAACTTCTTGTCTTACTTCGTCTTCTCTTCACGCTCCTTGACGCCTCTCACGTTCTTCGGCGGCGTCTCCCTTGTGTAGGTAGTGTTGGCAAGCCGTAAAAAAACTTAATGGTATCACCCTCCTTCTTTTCACTGTGCTTTCAAGTCGTGAGAGTCCCAAAGCTTGCGAAGGGGCACTATTCCATTTTTTTGGATAAAGACATTTTCAAGGAGCCTTGAAAATGGGGATGCTTTTGTAGATTTTTAATGTGAGAAGTTCTCACCCCGCCCCAAAAAATTCCTCTTAGCCCTATGGAAGTGTGGAGAGGCTAGAAGAAAGTGGATTCAACAATTAGAGACTTTTTCTAGCTCTCCAAGGCACTTTATGGCACTTTAATCCAAGATGTATGGATGTCGAAGTCCGTTCTTCCATTTTTGTCCTTGCTAGCAACTGTAGGTGTTGCTTTATATATGGCGTAGCCGCTGTTTTTATCAAACACTTAGTCACGGGTAATGTCTTGCTCTGAGAACCAATTCAACGAGTCGAGTCTCCAAATACTACTCTTAAGTCATCGTCGCAGTTCGCAGAATAGCGTTCTTATGCGGCATCAGGGGTTTACCCCCTTTGTAGTACTAACGGGCAATCATCATGAAAAGCCCAGAGCAAGGAGACTCGAATATCTTGAGTTTGAAGAGGCCCATTTCCGTTTTTACCCTTACCCCAAGTTTTGGGACCCAAACGGAGGGTTTTCACCTTGCACTCCTGCATTTCCAAGATTTTTCCAATTTCAAAACTCATAATTCATCCTAAACAAACTCGAGCTTCATTTTTTATGCATCGGTGCAAGATCGTCGCATTTAAGGCACAATCAACAATTTTGTGCCGACTCCTCTTGTTTACTTCCCTCGTCCTCGCTATCACCCTTGCTCCCCCTTTCCCTCGTCTTCACTTGCTTTCTTGGAAGGAGGGCAAGGGGGGAACGCACGAGGTAATAAGGCCTTGCCCTTGAGGCCCTCGTGACCCCTCAACCATCGATCGGGTTGAGGCCGCGATCTAGACTAGCGGCTGGCCGAATGGTGGCCGGTGCGTCACTTGGTTGGCCGGCGCCCGTCTAGCCGGTCGGTAGCCAACTGGCCAGCCGTCAGCGAAGTGCACGCCGTCGGCCAACCCTCATTGACGTAACCACCCATAGCTTCAACACGGACGGGGCCCAAACCGGCCCTCTTGTTATAGTTATATTCTATAAGTTTGGGTGAAGAATTAAGACTTCAAATGTTTGGCTGAAAAAAATTAGGACTCCGCAAAGATGAATCCCACTAAATGTAGATGCACTTTGTGATGAGAATAGTACGTAGAGGAAGTGAGGAGTGAAATAATTGAATAAAGTGAAGATTCAACTCCTTAATAAAACATTAATTTAACTTTTATTCATTTCCCGTTCTTGTTGCAACTTTGAATGAACGTCAAACTATTTTTGGAACTCATTTTATAAAAAAACCAGTACCCTTACACCCATATACCCCTAAATTGATTTTCACACCTCTAAGTGGGTTGGGTTGTGAGGGTGTGTTTGTATACTCATTATTTCTTAATATTGTATTCAATCTCTTTTATAGAAGACAAATCTTTCTCGCCAATCCTAACCCACATTGACTTAAAAGGGAAACAATCAAGTTAAAAGGATGTGCATCCTAGGCTGCAAATGGGTAATGGTTAAGTAGTCGAGGTACCCATAAAGAGTAATGGTGACTCTCATCCACTAAGACACTGAAACAACATGTAATCCAAGCTTTCGTCCACAAAAAATGTGAAGCTGTGAAGAAAACAAAGCAAAACAAGTTATGCTCATCTAAAAATGTTCAATGAGTATTACGTTTCATTAATTGAATTACTCATTGATTGAATAAGGAACATGAGTTAATTATTGGCTAATAACTTCCAATATCAACAACATTTCTTCATTGCATCATGAATCAACGGAGGTAATCAATAGGAAGAAGGAACGTAGGATCTCTATCCCCAAGTCACTCATTAATGGGAAGACATCCATTTTCATCTGCAACCATTTACAAAAAGCATCCAACATCAATCAGATCCATCCAATGAGGTGAAAGGCTTTTTAATTGCACACCTATCTAGCCTTGCATTAGCCATACCCAAGAAGTAACATTCCTACACATGAGGAGTCTTAAACTCCACCAAACAGTTGCCAAGACTACCCGTGAAAAAAGAGCAACCCTGTTCATTAAGGGGTTTGAAATAATCATGATGTGGATGCATATCATATGTTGAGGAAGGCAGATAAAGGGCATTGAAATAAATTTTTGTTACGAACTAGATACGCGATTTGTTAAAGCAAATCCTTTGTTAACGTAGTGTAGAGTTGTTTCAATCAAGGGCCACTCTCACCATAAACCAAAGAGCTTGAAGATGTGGAAATTGAAAGGAGATTTTGAAAAAGAAACTATGTGGAAAGCTAGAAGATAGATTCTAAATAATCCAATGAAACAACATAAATTGATTCAATCAGGTAAATAACATTGAAATGATTTGGCATGGAGTGACACTTTCATCTCATTGAGTAGTATGAAGGGAAGAAATGATGGAATTTTTAATAATAAAACCCTTAATGCACGATTGCAACAATCTTTAAGTAATGCTTTTACAATAGAGCTAAAAGGTGATAAGTTCACGTGAACTAATGGATAAGAAGAAAATGAAAAAAAGCTACAAAAGAAAAAGACTCCTGCCCCCCAACATAAGTGAAGCTTTTGGTTGTTCCATATGAGTTTCCATCAACCAATGAGAAGTTAAAAGGGTTTTTTCTTACCAAAATGCCCCAAAATTTACAAAGGTGATGCAACCTTGATCACCAAGAACACTTAATCCCAAGTAGCACGTGGATGCTCTTAGAGATTATTCTGAATGAGCAAGCAAAATTCACGAAGCTTTAGAAAGCTTTGGCAGAATACTTGGTGTGTGTTTCACGATACTATCCACGTTACCATACAATTATTTGGTTTTTGTGGAAAACCTGATGAATAGAGAAAACATTAAACGGTGCTTTACGATGTGGCCATCAACATTTGCTACCCCCTTATGCTGGAACATAAACTTCCGAGCTAAGAGGAGGAAGACCTTTACAAAAATAAATCTCTATAGGATATATCATCGTTTTTCCTTATAATGTGCGGAATATTGCATAGTACACACGTTACGCGTTTCAATTCGAAAGGGTATGCTTCATTCTTGGTTTCATCATGATATATGTGCACTCGTTGATTCCAACGCTTCAAATATAAGTATAACTTCTGCTGATTCCAAACAATATTATTTCCAAAAAATAATTTTATTTAATAATTTGACTTGTTGAGCATTCATGTTCCACTAACTATATTTGCCCTCACTGACTGTATTGGGCCGATCAATCTTTGAACTCATCTCTTGATTTTATCATGATAACATCGACCCTCGTTTATTCAATTGCACTTCTTTCTTTTGGAATTTACGTTTAATTTGAAAACTGCTTCGATTTGCAATTAAGGGTTGTGGTATATGTGAAGCGTAAATGTAAACGATGAACAGTGTGAAATTCATTCAGATTGACGGTGATGGTCTTGCAGGACTCGAAAATGGCGACCAACTACATTATTTTAGCTGAAACTATGATCATCTTTCGAAGGTGCCCTAAATCTCCTCTTGACTGTGTCCTTCCAACGGGAGCTTTTCTCTCCGCTGGCGGGCAGCCGTTGGTGACAAGGCCGGTCATTTTTTTCGTTTGGCCATGTTATTGAGGATCCTTCGAAAACTGGCCGCGGCTCGGAGTCGTCATCTATATTGGCCATAAAGTGTCGCTCGTTATCAGATTTGGCCATAATCGACCGCGCTCTGCAGCCTCCCTTACTGTTTTAGCCATACTCAAGCGCGCGCCGGCTCCTCCTTTCAAATTTGGCCATGAAGACGGCCGACGGAAAAAGGATCTCGCGAGAGAGCGATATTGACAAAAGAAGCCCCGTAACCA
>SZWC01035037.1:0-17524 GCA_023375785.1 Penium margaritaceum | reverse complement strand
AGGGAAGGCAGGAATGTGGATGTGACTTGTGCCACTGGCTCTGGCTGTGTAGTGTCCTGGATCCAAAGTGGTTAGATCCAGAGTGGTTTGGGTAGTAGTGGAGACCGTTAGGCCCATACTTGTTCGTTGACATCATACATGATTGCCCATAGTTGCTCCTGAAATGATACCGGAATTCCCAAAATTGAATTTGAAAACATTCTACAATGCCCATACTTTGGCCATCAACAATACTTCGATGCCCAGACTTGTCACATGAATAAGACTGTAGTGCCCATAGTTGTCAATGAAGCAATACTCCACTGCCCAGAAATGGCACGTACTTAAAATTCGGATACCCGTATTTGTCAGTGAAATAACACTTGCATACCCAGAAATGTCGATGCAATAAATCTTGGATACTTGTCACCGAAATAAAACTCGAATACCCAGAAATGTCAATGCAATGAAAGACGGATGCCCATACATGTCACTGAAATGAAACTCGCATACCCAGAAATGTCAATGCAATAAAAGTCGGATGCCCATACTTGTCACTAAGATAATGCTCGCATACCCAGAAATGTCAATGCAATAAAAATCGGATGCCCAAACTTGTCCCTGGAAAAATACTTGCATACCCAGAAATGTTAAAGCAATAAAACTGGGATGCCCATACTTGTCACTTTCATCATCATCGAATTCCCACTACGGACTCCGTGGCTCAGTCCATGTCCACAGCTCCCATGGCTCGGGACAGTTGGGCGGCCTGCTCCGTACAGTTGCACTGCACGCGCACGTTTGAGTAACAAACCAGAGCTCTCAGACTTAGACTCTAGTGGAGCAGATTGAGGGGGCAGACTAAGCAACGAGTGTGGGTTCCCGCACGTTGCATCAACAACGCCACTGCCCGAACCCATGCACTATCTTGTTCCTTTTTGGTATCAGGGCCATAGCGCAGCAAACGCAGCAGCAGCAGTGACATACAGATTCCTAACTACGCCGGCGGACCTACCTTACGCGCTAGTGCAGGGGAAATGCTACCGGATTTTTTTCGACAGCTCTGACCCCCACATTTGACACAGGGAGGTGAGTGGCCAGCGTAGCGACGTCAAGCAACCTGCTGGCGATGTCAACCAGAGGTGTGAGTTACCCGCAGCAGCAGCATCAGCAGTAGCAGCGACAGTAGCAGCAGAGACGTACTAGCAACAACAGTGTCAGACACAACTGCAACAGTAAGGAGCAGCATTAGAGGCAGCAGTAGACACCTAAGAGGGAGAGGAATGAGGAAGGAGCACCTTTTGTAGCTACTTCACCATCCTCGCACCTTCCTGGAAGCCGCACGAACAAGGAGGAGTCGCAAAAGCAAATGGCGTCAGCCACCCACGTCCCATACTCGCAACTGGATCGGACTCAAAGGGACGTAAAAAACTGTGCGCATAGGCTCGTTGGAAAGCTTAAGCCAAAAGCTTTCCATAGCCACCACATTCGGCCCAATTGGTGGTAGCCTCCAGCATTAATCGTCCAGCGTCTCACATCCAGAGTTTTTTGACATTTCATGCTGAGCACGTTTTGAGGTTGTTTTGGTACCTTTCTTAAAGAATTTAAGCCAAGAATTCCACCACTGCATTCAGCACATTCAGACGCACCTTTGGTCCAAAAATTGCTTGATTTGGACAGCCTTGATATCTAAGTGCTGAAACTTTGAAACTCAGATTTATAACACTTGGTCAAATTTCTGGACTGGAGGTCAAATTTTTGCACCATCCCAAATCAGCGAGAAATGAATTCATATATTTGATCGGACCACTTTCATTGTCCAGCTCTTAACTGAGGGAAGACTATGCACCAACCCAGGGTGGGGCGGTAGCAGTAGCTGCGGCAGCAACAGCTGAGGAAGCAGTAGCAGCAGCAGCAGCAGTAGCAACGGCAACGTCAGCAGCAGCAGCAACAGCAATAGCAGGGCAATAGTAGTAATAGCAGCAGCATCTGCAACGGGATTAGCAGCGGCAACAACAGCAGCAGTAGCAGTAGCCATAGCGGCAGCAGAGGTGGCAGCAACCTCAGTAGCAGTGACAATGCCTAGCCAGGGCAATGCCGCCGGTACAGAGGATAGCTTTGCACACACGCGCGCTGCAGATCTCGCAGCGGAACTGCATTGCCAGGTCGATGAGCTGCGCCACATGCTTGCCGCAACCAATACCAGTCAGACTGTCCTGCTCTGACTGTGGCAGCGCAAAGAGCCACGCACCAGCAGGTGCGACAACAATAGCAGACGGTTACCAGTGTCCTAGGTGCTCGAGCGGGTGGCCCCTCTCGGCGCAAGGACTTCGAGTCTCCTCCTCCTACCCTCGTTGGAGATGAGCAATTCCTGTCTTGGGAACTGCTCTACCGCATCTGGGCACAAGGGGAGGGCCTCTAGCTATACTACCACCCTTTGCATGACGACGTCGTCACGGAGAAGGCGCTTGAGGCTAACCGTGCCGATCGCGCACTCATCCTCGCTGCACTCGATGTTGATCGCATTGCCCTGGAACCGTTTCTTGGTGACGCCGCTGACAACATCATCGCTGATCCCCCACGGGCGTGGGACATGCTGACGTGGCCATATCGCGCCTCCGACCAGGCAGTTGTCAGTCGCCTCCTGAAGAAGTTCAGCTCCCTTCACATGAGGGAGTCCGAGTCCTTTGCAACCTACTGGTGCCGTGCACACGATATCCTGCACCGGCTCAAGACAGCCACGCCTCCCCCGCTTGCTGCTCTGCTCACCAGCAAGAATGGTACCACTCCTGAGTTTGTAGACATTTTCGTCCCCCTATGGCCTACCCATCCTCGAGGTGGTGGCAACCAAGGATACCTTGATGACCTAGACAGATGACCTCTTCCTCAGCGTGGAGGAAGCACACAAGGACACATAGCTTCAGCGTGGTGGCTCTTCTACAACCGTTGCTGCCACCTCTGGTGGCTCCTCTACTCCTTCCCTTGACACGTCCTCCTCCGGCAGCGCCAAGGGCAAGGGGAAGAAGGGTGGAAAGGGAAAGGGCAAGGGGCAGCAATCTTCCTCCGGTGGCACCACCTTGACATGCCACAACTGCGGCCAGATGGGGCACGGGTGGTACACGTGTCCCATCCCTACTGACAAGGTCCGCATTGTTGCCGCCTTGTGCCATTAATATGAGCGTCGCCTTGCTACCTCTGCTGCTACCTCAGGAACTCCCTTCTCCCCTTGCAGCACTGTGGCCATCACCTACTCCACACCGCAGCCAGCTTCTCAGCCTTTACCACAGCTTCCGCCATTCCTTCTCCATCAACAGTAGCACGAGTAGTATGTCCCGTCGCAGCCACATCCGTATGCGGTACCGTTACAGCAGTAGCACTACGCTCCGGCGCAGCCAATGTACTACCAATTGCCTTCACCCTTGTGGAGCTCGTATCCATCGTCTGGAGCTATGACACCACAATATGTGGCGCCCTTTGACTCCGCTGCTGGGATCTGCCAGGTGCAGAGCTTCATCACCACGCAGCTCGGCATCAGGCCTCCTCCCCAAGGAAGTACGAGTTGTGTGACTGCTAGCCAAGCGGTCTCCCACTACCAAACAGGGACCGACCTCCGAGGGGACCTTGGGGAAGCCGCCTGTAGCCCTTTGGGGCCGGCTTTGGATGATGTCGTATGGTAGGATGACTGGCATGATCGTTTTGCATCTTTCCTGTCTGCTCAGCTTGCGACCTCCATCTCCCTTCCTACGTCGTGTTTTGTTGCTCACTATAACGTCTCGGCCTCGATCCACGGCCATGATGGCACTTGGATCATTGACTCTGGGGCCACGCATCGTATGATGTCCTCTCGCCAGGCGTTCAACATGCTTGGTCTCGTTGAGAATGTTTATAGTGTCCGGACGGGGTCGGGGCGGATCTTGCCGGTCCGTGGTGTTGGCGTCATTCATTTTTGCGGTCCGTCTGGTGTCGTCTTCGTGACCGATGTACTGAATGTGTCGAGTTTGGAACTCAACCTCTTGTCTGTCATGGCTCTCGACCTCATGAGCATGGACGTCCGTCACTCGTGTGGCATTGGCACTGTTTCCCTTTGCTTGTCCAGTTAGGTCATGTTTCGTGTTGTTTGTCGTGACAACCTCTGGCAAGTCACTCGACTTCCTTCATCGGTGTCCCCTTCCTCTTCCAACACTACACATGTATTTGTGACCAGTGTTCTTTCCCCCCAGCATGTGCACCTCCTTCACCGTTGTCTTTTCCATGTACACTCTGATACTATCGATAGCATGCTCTGCACCCAGCCCGCGCTCGGACTCAATCCCTCCACTTTCTAGTGGCTTTGCCGCACTGAGTGCATCAACTGCGCTCAAGGCAAGATGCACCCAACCTCCTACCCTCCGTCCTCTTCTCGAGCCACGTACCCACTAGAGCTCGTCCATTCGGAGCTCATGGGTCCTCTCCCTGTTGCGTCTGTTGTTGAGGGCAGCCAGTATGTGCTGATCCTCACAGATGACTACTCCCGCTATCGCTGGGTCCTTTGCCTGTGTTGGAAGAGCGACGTGGCCTCCGCCATCCATGCGTGGTACGTCGCGGCTGAGTGCAAGTGTAATAGCACCCTCTGTCATTTTTGTTCTGACCACGGCGGCGAGTACATGGGGGACACTACTACCTATCTTGCTAGTCATAGGATCCGTCATGAGATATCTACCCCTGGGACACCGCAACAGACTGGTGTCTCTGAGCGTTGGAACTGCACCATGGCCGATGCTGTCCGCACCATGCGTGTCCAGTCCGGTTTGTTTGAGAGCTTCTTCTTTGAGTCCATGTCCTACATGACCTGGGTGTGGAACCGTGTTCCCCATGGTCCCCTTCCCCGCGAGGCTACGCTGTACACGTTGTGGTGTGGTCAACGGGCCGATATTTGGCCTTCTCGTGTTTGGGGATGCGTCACAAGTATCTGGCTTGCCGAGGACCAGCAAGATGGCAAGCTTGCACCTCGCGGCCATCTCTACACTTACGTCGGTGTCTTGCGTCAGTCCAAGGCCTGGCCCTTCTGGGACCCGGTCCAGCCTCACGTTGTTGAGTCCCACGATGCCCTGTTCTTTGTGGACCTCTTCCCTTGCAACCTCACTTGCGTCTAGTCTACCTCCTCTCTGCTTCTGTCATTGTTTTCTTGTGGGTGAGATACTTGTTGTGCAGCCGCTCCGGCTTCAATGGCACAGGTTTTCCCACATACATCCACACCCCTGGTAGCCAACTGCCCGGATGCTCCTCCCTTTTGCTTGCCTTGCCGCCCAGTTCCCTTGTCGGTGATGCCGTACGCCTTTGAGAGACGGAGTCTTCCGTTGAGACCTCAGCTCAGCCTGATTCCTTGGTTGACCCCATTCCTGTCTGTGATATGCCTGTCCCCGTGGATCCACCCATGCCTAGGGGTTCCCTGTCATCGGACCAGGTGCCTACCCTTGACTTGCCACCTCGTCCTCACCAAGCTCCCTCTGCTGTCACTAAAACACTAGAACCCTGGTGCACTAGGTCTACATCCGTGCTCCTGGTGGCATTCTGCGGCCCCGTAAGCCGGCACCTCCCCCGGGTCCTTGCACTAGGGCCCCTGGTCTAGCCTCCAGCACACCTATCGACACACCTTCCTCCCCTTGCACTGTTGTGAGTGGTGAGCCCGGCATCAAGGTCCTTGGCCTGACGACCCTTGGCCTCGTTGCTCAGGACACTCACCCTGGCTTGACCCTCGGCTACGCTCTCATATCCAAGGAGGATCGTCGTGCGGCCTCTGCCACTCTGGCCTGGGCTCCTATAGGACTTCACGTTACCCGTGTGCTGACGACACGGCTTTCCCCACTGGCACCCAATCCACAAAGCCTACATGAGGCCCGTGCCATCCCCGACACAGACTAATGGGAGGCTGCCTGTCGGGAGGAGCTGGCTGCCATCAACGAGCACGTAGTCTTATAGCTCTTGGAGCTCCCCCCTTGTCGCAAGGCCATCAGGGAAAAACAGTTATATCACCGGAAGTGCAAGCCAGATGGCATCCTGGACAAGTACAAGGCCTGGCTCACCACCAAGGGCTTCTCCCAAGTTGCTGGAGCGGACTACAACGAGGTCTTTGCTCCTGTTGGCCGTTTCACCACTAGCCGGGCACTCTTAAGCCTGGTCGCACAGCATGGTTGGGAGCTCCACTAGATGGACGCCAGCAACACCTTCGGTCATGGCGCTCTTGATGGTGAGGAGCTCTACATGGTCTAGCCCCCTGGCTTTGAGGATGGGACGGACCGAGTCTGGTGACTGCGGAATGTAGTGTATGGCCTCAAGAAGTCTCCTTGGTTTGGAACATCGAAATCAGCCGTACCCTTTTGAAGGGCGGATTTATTCACAACACCGCAGACCCGACACTCTTCATCACTCCTCCCGGGTGTCCCTTTGCTATGATTCTGGTCAATGTGGATGACCTAGTCATCACGTCTCCTGACCTTGCCGCTGTCGAGCGAGTGAAGGAGATTTGGAAGGCAACCTACAAGATGATGAATCTTGGGCTGGCGGAGGTATTTCTTGACATGGAGATTTAGCGTGATCTCGCGCACAGCATCGTGCGGGTACATCAGGCAGCGTATGTTCAGATGCTAGCTGACCATTTTGCCGATCTCCTGACGACTGTCCCGAGTTCCTCCACCCTGATGATCCTAGACGAGCAGGCGAAGTTGAAGGCAAGTGACGCCAACAACTTGGGTGCCACGGTGGACATCACGACATTCCTCCACGTCATGGGGTCACTCATGTTTCTTGCCACCACCACACGTGCCGACATCGCCTTTGCCGTGAATGTCCTCGCCAAGTGTCATAGGCTCCATAGCAGCTGCACCTTGATGTAGCCGTCCATATGTTGCGATATGTGTCTCCACCCCAAGCTAAGGCCTCACATTCCGTCCGTAGCCGTCCGTGGTGGCTGTGGGCTACACTGACAGTGAATGGGCATGGAGCCCACATGGGAAGAGCTGCACAAGTTGGATCTTTCATCAGGGGTATGGCAGTGTCATGGCGCAGCAGGAAGCAAGGGTGTGTCGCATGCAGCTCAGCAGAGGTAGAGTACGTGGCTTTGGGCGCTGGTGCATGTGAGAGTCTGTGGCTGCGTTGTTTGTTGTATGAGTTGCATCAGCCTGTGTCGTCCATCATCTTGGACTCTGACAACAAGAGTGCCGCTGTGATTGCCGACAACGATGGTGTCCACCATGCACGCACGAAGCACATCAATATTGAGTATCACTACGTGCGGTCCTTGTTCCATGAGGGCAACGTGCACATCATGTGGGTCGAGACTGTGAAGCAGTTGGCTGACTTCCTCACCAAGGAGCTGAAGCACAACTCGTTCAAGAAGGCTGTGAATATGGTTGGATTGCTAACCCGAATGCATGTGGTGTGACTCTTTTGCTTGCATGGGTTCTTGTTGCTCATTCACATGTGATTCATCTGTTTCGCTCTTGTACTCAATGTTGGTTCGGGGAGCATGGGGGAGCATTAACATTGCATGCTCATGTACACTGACGACTTTGGGTCATGGGGGAGTGGTGTTGTTTTTCCCATGCAGTGCCTCACTTACTCATGCTATGACCTCTTGGCTGGTGTACATGCTCGTGCAGACGACTGAGTAGATGGACATTGATGCCTACGGGACGCGGTTCGGTGGAGTGGAGGTGTTGCAGTGGAGGCAAGTGTGTGGTTCCCCTCATCCTTGTACTTCTGAAACTGCACCCTCACACGACCAGCTCCATCGACAGCTACCCTTGGCTGTCACACCATCAGTAGTCGCAGTTGGCTCTCAGGAGTAATGTAGTTGGCGCCTGAGTTTGGGCAGCAATAACTCCTCGTAGCTGTGTTTCTTGCTGATTCTGACTGCACGATTGTGTTTGCAGCGTGGTTGTTTTCGCATGGTACAGTTTTGAGGCAAAACGGACAACACCCGGGTTTTGGGCTGTTTGGTGTCAGGCAAGGCTCACCTAGGAAATTCTGCCAGACAGGACAATGCTAGGATTTTCCTGGTTGGCTGGTTTTCTGAGTAACAAGCCTCATAGAGCTGAGGTGAGGCTAGAACTGGGAGGGGTCTCAGTCAGTTGCTCATTCTTTATTCCTAATCAGTCATTACTTCATTCTTGCTGCCTTTTGGCGCAAACTTTGGCGCGCGCACTTTTGATTAAGAAACCAGAGCTTTCAGTCTTAAACTCTAGTGTAGCAGACTGAGGGGGCAGACTAAGCAACGAAAGTGGATTCCCCCACGCTGCATCAAAATGCCACTGCCCCAACCTGCATACTCGTTCCTTTTTGGTATCAGAGCCCATGTGAGAAAGTACTAGGAAGCTTCTTAGCCTTGCTATCATTGACATGGCAACATTATCCATTCAGTTGACATGTTACCAAGCAAAGAGGTGCAAGAAAGATCAAGGATTAGGCCATGGAGATGTGCAATGTTTCATAAGCTCCATTAGCTTAGTGATGGAGAGGGAAATGACAATTGACAAGCACATACCATAAATACGTGCAGCAACGCACGGTTGGTAATCCACATAGCAATGTTAGTTTGTCCTTAAACTGGCGCAAAACCATTGTTTTGGCAAACTCCGTGCACAAGCATCCAAATGGAACACTGTATGAACCTAGATATGTTGGACGCTACGACTGGTCACACACAGAAGTCTGGCACCTATTGGTATGTAGTTTCTTTTTAACTTTTTAGCTAAGGGAGTGTGGACAGAGAGTCAGAGAGTGGGGAGACCCCCATGAGAGACACACGCCTTGGATGTGGAAGTTTTCCTTAGAAAAACAATGAGTAACCATTGGGTAAAGGAGAGAGCATGTAAGACCGTTGAGAACGAATTCATATCGAGAATCAAGCGGAGAAAGCCTGCGGTGCCAACCGGGGGTCGAGCCCGACCTCTCGGTGTTAATCGAGGATGACTGCTTACCGATATACGGACAACGACCGACACGGTGGCCCCCTGAGGATCAGCACCCGGGGACTGTTGTAGCTCCTCCAAAATCCACGAGCAAGCAACATGAGGTAGACAAAGGCATTCAGGATGTACGTGGCCTAGTCTCTTCCACATCCTAGCAAGATAGTCATGAGGAGAAAAAGTGAGATCAACAGTCTATTCCAAGGAGGATCAGTGGAAATCTTGGTCGCTGTCCGCTAAGACTGGTGCAGTTAACCACGACGGTCTCAAGCGCCAACTCCCTAGGCACAACTATGATCATTTGATCTTGTTTACATGTGTGTGCGAGTACATGTAGTAAGACAATAGGGCATAACAGATGTGAGAGGCCAGAAACTGGACACAACTTCAACCCTCCCCCATGACCCGCAGACAGTCAACCCACACACATCAATGAAACACACACGCAAAATGGCATAAGATTGGTGGTGTAGATAATCACTCTGACACCATGTGCATGTCATCCAGGGTCATGTGGACTCACAAGATCAACAGAATTAACTGCACACTTGAAGGGGTTTCTGGTGATAGCTTTGGTGAGAAAGCCAGCCCTCTGTAATGGTGTATCCACCCAAGCGACCCGAGAAATGCCAGCAGCAATGCATTCACGAAAAAAAGTGATGCTTAACATTGATGTGCTTAATGCGAGAGTGGTGCCTGTCATCATTCTCTGTAATGGAATTTGTGCTCTCATTGTCACAGCGCAGGATGATGCAGCAAAAAGAGATGCGCAGTTGTTGTAGTAAGCAATAGAGCTAGACAGTGTCACACGTACCTGCTCCTAGAGCCACATACTTGGCCTATACTACACCGTGGGCTACACATCCTTGCTTGCCACTTTTCCACAACACAACAGTTCCACCAATGAGGAAGACATGACCTATTCTTCTCCGTGAATCTCTTTCATGCACTCACTTGCTGTCAGTTAACCCATCCACAGTGACCGAGGGATGTGAACCAGAGTACAGCCCTGTACGTGTCGTGGGGAGCGAGTAGCGCACCACACAAAGTGGGAGAGCAAGTTTAAAGAAAGGACAACATCAGCATGAGTGGTGGTGGTAAGATGTATCAAGGAACCAACGACCCTCAATTAGTGAGTCAAGTGAACTGTGTCCGTCAACTTTGATAGGTCTAGGGATTTGAGCAACGCTTGGCCAACTAGGGTCATGGGAGTGGAGGCCGAAGGGATCGCAGCCAGGAGGGGCTCTCTCAGGTCCCAGGTATTGACTCTGTCAACCAATACAAGGCAATACAAGGCCTGAATCATAGCCAAGGGGTTCTCTCAGGTCCCAGGTATTGACTCTGATGAGGCATTTTCCCCAATTGGCCGATACACCACTGCCAGAGCTTTGCTCAACTTGGTTTCTCAACATGAATGGGACTTAGGAAAACTGGATGTCAACAATTGCTTCCTTCACGGTAGACTTGATGAGGACATTTACATGGTCCAACCACTTGGGTTCACAGATGAAACCAACCGGGTGTGACGCCTGTGCAAGGCACTCTATGGGCTCAAGCAGCGTCCACACTGCTGGAACCAGGAGATTACCGCCACCCTGCAAAAATGAGGATTCCAGAGGAGTACTGTTGATCCTACTCTAATCTTGAGTGTGCCCTCTGGGCCCTTTCTTCCCATACATGTCTATGTGGATGATCGTCTGACTGCCTCTCCCATCGCTATTGTTGTTCGGTCTGCAAAGACTCTCCCGTAGTCGACATACAAGATGAAGGATGTCGGTCTCGATCGTGTATTTTTAGGTATAGAGCTAGAGCGAGGTCGCTTGTGCCTCACACTCAAAGTCCACCAGATTATGCATGTCCATAGCCTGGATGAGCGCTTTGTACCCCTTCTGGCTGCGATCCCTTCAGCCTCCACTCCCATGACCCTAGTTGGCCAAGCGTTGACATCCAGTCTTTTAACTCCCATTCATGCTGAGCAACCAAGTTGAGCAGATCTCTGGCAGTGTTGTATCGGCCAATTGGGGCAAATGCCTCATGAGAGTCAATACCTGGGACCTGAGAGAAACCCTTGGTTATGATTCGGGCCTTGAATTGCTTGAGTGTTCCCTGGCTTAAGCTTGCACCAGCACACCCACTTGGCTGCCACTGTTTTTCTTCTTAGGAGAAGATCCACTAGCTCGTAGACTCAATGGTCTATGAGAGCATCAGGCTCTGCTTGTATAGTCTATTCCCATAAAGTGGAGTCTCCATGGCGGACAATTTGAGTGTGCTCTGCATAGTCAGTGGTTCAGGTGGGAGAGGAGAGAGACTGGCTGTTGCAAAGCACAAATCAACATACCCAGTAATGGAAGAGTCAAGAGCCTAATGGTACTCCTACTCAATACGAGAGTACCCAAGAGAGGTGCTAGGATGAACCACTAATGCAACAACGATCAAGGTAGTAGTAGCCAGGCCAAGGGCCAGAAGACTGAGTTCACCTGAGACCACTGTTCTGGATACTCCCCAAAGGTCCACTGCGGGGATAGCAAGGCAGGGGCCAGGGGAGAAGAGGGAAGAAAGTGAGAGGAGGACGTGCGTGGCTGAGAAGCCAGGGCACGAAGTTGATCACCACAGACATAAGGACACAGGAGGAGTGTGTACAGGGTCAGCTGGGACAAGGGATGCCAAAGTCGGCACAGAGACGTCACTTGGAACAAGAGAGGCAGCAGGAGGAGAACAACTTTTGGTAGAGATAGTAGGAGAGGAATAGGAGGGTACAGAGGATGAACCACATGGAAGTAAAACAAGAGTGCACATGACAATGGGAGAAGGCGAGATGGTCTCTAGAGCACGAACCGAGGGAACAACAGTAGGCCTACCAGAGGAAGAAGGCCGAGAAAATCTCCCAAACCAAGAGGGTGTGATGAGAGGGAGAACAAATGAGGGAACAAAGCGAGGAAGGTCACGTTCAAATATGTATGAAAAGAAGAAAACAGCATGCAATTCAACCACACGCGTACATGGTCCTAAAAGTGCCAAGCCTTGGAGAAAGGAGAAACACCAAGGAACACACAAAGCCAATCACGAGGAGAGATTCTACCGTCATGATGGTCATTAGGAATCCATGCAGAGGCGACAGATCCCCGAACATGGGCTAGACAAGGATCGGCGTGACAACCATTCCATCGTTTAAGCAAATTGAGATGGCAAGGAAGAGGACCGTGAGGAGCACGTTTCCACACCCACGTAATGTAGGACATGGCTTCCAAGAAGAAGAGAGGAGACTTACCTGAGGTAGAGAGGAGGGAGCGCACATCGTTGGCCAAAGTGTGGTTCCATTGCTTAGATCATTTTGCTATAGTGTGCATGGAGCAGACGACTCTATGCAGACACCATGAGACTCAAGGAAGTGAGAGGTGGGACCAAAGAACTTGCCACCGTGGTCAGAACTAAAGACGTACGAAAGCCCAAGGTAGGCACGCTCAGCCTATGATAGCTAGGACTCAAGGACATCAGTTACATCAATTTTTTTTATGTGGGGAAAAGTTCTAATGATAGTAGAGTAAATCGTCGGTCAGGTGGAGAACATAGCAACCAAAGCCACCAAAAAAGTCATGAGGCAAGGGACCCATAACATCAGCATGCACGAGGTCAATGGGGTGAGCCGTAGTGGACTCCGAGGTGGAGAAAGGGGAGCGGTGCATTTTTCCAGAGGCACAGTCAAGACACGTGGATGAGCACGGAGGTACAAATAGCAGGTTGGAGACACTGTAGGTTTCCACTGGCGGCAGTGTAGAAATTGCAAAGGTAATGATGCAAGAGGCAAGTGTGTTCGGGCAAGAGCGAGGGAGCAACATGAACAAGTGTAGATGTTACATAAAATGAGGGAAGAGACAGAGGGACACAAGAGAGACAATTACAACTTAGTCCATGGAGAACCATGTGGCCAGAGGAGTGGGCGTAGACAGTTCCAATACCACGACTGGATGAGAAGTCAATGCCCTGGTCATCAAGGGTCGTGACCAAGATTAGGCACATATAGAATGCCAGGATGGAAGAGGTCTCCCCGAGGGCCAAAAAAATGAACCACACCAGACCTTTGGAGAGGGAGTAGCTGACCAGACCCGTTGCACACAAAGTAAACAGAATCGACGTGGCCCAGGGATGCAGGAAAAACGACACGGGGAAATGTGGTGGGTAGCTCCTGAATCAATAATCTAGAAGCCACTGAGCATACGGGTTGAGGACAAGACGAGACATACAGCCAAAATTCCCGAGGGGGTTGCTGATGGTGGGAGGCCAAGACACTGGGGGTAAGTGCTGAATTTCCAATCCTCTATCCAAGGAAGATCATCAGGCAAGGTTCCCTGAACACATCTCGATGACACACCACAAAGGGCTCCATATGACTCAGAAACAAGAGAAGAACACAGGCAACTCACATTCTTACCTCCCTGAGAATGAATATGAAGAAGCTCAAGAAGACGACGCTCCAGGACGCACTTCTCATCATGACAATTGAAGCGACAATCAGAGGAGCGAGTGTCAGTAGATAAGCAATGGTCAAGAGGCCAGACGAGCATGGTGTAGTGTACAGATGGAGGTCTATATTAGGGAGGACTAGATGCCGGAGGCACCCAGCCCCAGGAAAATGACAGGATAGGTGACTGCTGGTGGTTTAGGGTTTAATGATGGTGCTGAGGGTGGAGGCAGAGGAGGAGGAAGAATGAGGAGAATCCACCGTGACGGCGGGAATGGCAGCAAGAGAAGAATTGACACCTGTGCAAGCCCAGTGAGTGTGCATAGAGGATGAAAGACGGGTTTCATTGCGAGGAGTGGTGCATTTGGATGCTGAGTGGCCAGAGGTACCACAGTTCTCACATGTGACCTCTCTTGGGGCAGAAGGTGTGTCAAGAGTCTTATCACCATGGCCATGACCTTTACCCATGCCGCGCCCTTGTCCACCTCCCCCACCACGCCCAGTTTTCTGTGTAGTATGGGCTGTGGTAGCTGTAGATGGAGAAGAAGCAGAGGAAGATGAGAGCAGGGATGTTGAGGAAGAGGTGGACGCCGTGGTGACATCTGCCAATGCAGTATGGTGAAGATGCTTATTTTGCAGGTGAGTTAGCCTATAAGGCGGGCAGTAGTGAATGCAAAGAGTGGACCAATACTTGGTGGTGAGTTGGTAGGCATCGACTCAGTAGCAAGCCTCTCAAGTTCATGTTGGGAAACATGTAGGTAGTGGTCTGAGAGCTCAGGGACAAGGCCAGTAACGATGTATAGGCAGGCAGATTGAGGACTGGGGGCCGTAGTCCCAAAATCACGCAAGAGGTACAGGATACGGGCCCAGTACTCATCTGTAGACTCGTCAACATGCACGTACAATGTGTTTAACTACACAGTAAGAGAACTTTGAGCAGCATGACCAGTGACAGTCTTCTAACGACCAATGAGGAAGTACGTCTCCTCTGGATCTGCGGGGGTGCCACATGCCGGGTTGGCATTGTACGTACCAATGTTGTTGAGTAGGCCCTAGGGTCCCGGGTTGATGAGCGCTTGTACGGCATATTCAGCCTCAGCAAGCTGGGAGACAAAGGGAGGGTTGGTAGGGGAGTAGTACTCCCAAAACATCTTCCCTTGGGTCCATGCGCTGAAGCAGGTTTTCCAAAATGAGAAGGTGAGTTTGGCAGTAAATTCAAGATGTGGACTCTCAAAGTCTTTCTGACTATGGAGTAGGAGTGCGCAAGCTAGAACAGCAAACAAAGGTGAGTTGGAGGAAGCCACAGCAACATTGTCTGGAACAGAGGAGTCAGTAGTAGAGGACACCCCCTAATTTGTAGATATCACTGCTGCAAGAGCGGGAACCAAATGACAACGTTCGATGACGAGGTTGGCCACGGTGGTGGTCAGATCCTTTTGGGCATTCATCCCCTTCTAGAGTTCCTCCTCCACCCACCAACATGCTGCCTGGGCCTCACTGTTTGCTGCCTGCAATGCCTCAATGTTTTCTTTGGGGGCCGGCATGGTCCAATAAGATGGGTAGAGAGACAATAGTGAGGGCATGCAATAGTACATAGTAATAGAGTAATCAGAAAAGGAAGAGGGGTAGAAGGTGACAATGCTGACCATGCTAGTGGCATGGCAGGATGGAGAAGAGCGAGAGCACCACAGCTGCAGCCGAGGATGCGAGAATGGTGACCCAGGATGAGACGACAACCACAATGTAGAGGATCCCAGAGATGGTGGCTCCTGCAACAACGGCTGATGCACAGATAATGAGAATTCCAGAGGCCGCATGTTGTGCGAGTGTGTGGAAAATACCTGTGGGAGTGAGAACGGCTGCTTTGGTGGAGGCGCAAATGTAGTTGACTGCATCGGAGGTTGCACCTGTTGTAGTGGCCGCAGCTGTGGAGACAACCAAGGCTACCACTGTCACCTGGACAGCAACACTTGCGGCGACTGTAGGTAGAAGATTTTTGGAGGCAGCTGCCTTTGAGTATGCTTCTGTTTCCCTGTCTATCACCGTTTGCGTAGGAGCTTTTCTGGCATGATTAGTGACAGAGAAGGTGGCGGCTGCATCTGAAGCTATGTCAAGAATAGTCCTAGGAAGACTTACTGGATCGAGTGCAGGGTGAGGTCCGGCACTCGGCCAGGGACCTCTCGTGACACTGATGTTTTGGCATTGTCTGTAGCATACGGATTGGCAGCAGGTGAGTGATGAGGAGATGGGTTTGGTCCTGGTAGGGTGCATACCTGGGAGTGGTGAAGGAGCGGAGGACAGATCGTCAGTCAGAAGTGTGGATCTACTGATCAATGCCCCACTCCTGTGCTGCTTCCGAGCGTGCAACGCCAGAACGCCCGTGATCCGTGTCCACCATATGTATCCACCTCGGTGTAGCTGGGTCATTTTGCTGCTACGAAGGTGGATTTATAGTAGCAGTCCAGTGGCTGCGCTGGCAGCCATGGGTGGATGATGCAGATTCCTGTCCCCAATTGACGGTCCAGCTGCTGCGAGGAGACACCGGAGCTCAGGTGAGTATCACTGGATGCAGGAAAGGCAAGAGCAGCAGATGGAGCTGGAACACCCAAAGATATGGATGCTGTGCTCAGAGAGGTTGCGGCAGTGGCCGAGAGCAGATGGCACACGGTGCAGCCAATGGCAGAAAGCACGGTAGCGTCCCTCCGGCTTCTCCTCAGTTGTACCTCAGAATGCATGGCGAGATTCCGCCGTCGCTGAGAGTGTCGGAGCCAATGGTGAGTGGTATCACGATCCAAGGAATGTGGAGAGTGACAGAAGAACCTCACTTACTCTGATACCAGTATTTTTCTTTAAATTCTTTAGCTAAGGGAGTGTAGAGAGAGAGAGAGCAAGAGAGTGGGAAGATTCCTATGAGAGGCACATGCCATGGATGTGGAAGTTTTCCTTAGAAGAAGAAAGAAGTAAGTGTTGGATGGGGAAGAGAGCGTGTAAGAACCAGAGAGTAAACACTTGCAACAATCATCACACTGAGCAAGCTTCCACCGCCACCTGGGGGTGGAAAAAATCCTCTTGGCATCAACCGAGGACGACTAATCACAGGTGTACGGCCAACGCCTGACACGGTGGCCCCTTGAGGATCAGCACCCGGGAACTATTGCAGCTCCTCCAAAACACACAAGCAAGCAACATGAGGCAGACAAAGGCAGTCAGGGTGTATGAGGCCTAGCCTCTTACACATCCTAGTAAGATAGTCATGAGGATGAAATCTGAGATCAACAGGTTGTCCAAGGGAGCATCACTAGAAAGCTTGGTGGCTGTCTGCTAAGACTGGTGCCGGAAACCATGACGGTCTCCAGTGCCAACACCTGAGGTGCATCCATAATGATTTAGTCTTGTGTACATGTGTGTGCAAGCATCTGTGGTGAGACAAGAGGAAACAACAGATGTGAGAGGCCAGAAAGTGAACATAACTTCAACACAGTGGATACAAAAGGTAGTCCTCCAAGAAAACTCTAGCTATTGCAAAAGAATAAAGAGTACCCAAGCAAGCACACGTCACGTTATGGCAGCTGCTGGCGGGTGGGGTCACCACCTGTTGGTGATATGATGCCAGCTGGGTCCGCATCACGGATTTTCAAGAGTATGGACACAACCGATTAGTCACATTGAGCTGTACAGTCAGACGGGGACGGCTTACATCAAAACACTCCTCCATGACCCGATGGTACGCATGTCCATACACATGCCTATTCTCACATATCTCATTCTCAACAACCCTCAAGCAAGGGGTGAAGCCTGAAAAAACAAATCGCTACCATTTTTTTGTGTACGCCAGTGCCTTTTGTCAGGAAGTCAGCCCGCTGCATGTCCATTCCGACCCAGATGATGAAGAACACTTGTCGCTCCATGACATCATACACGATGTGATGCTCAGGAGAAATGTGCTTTGTGTGTACATGAAACAGTTGGTTATGATTGAAAGGCAAGTAGCATCATGAATTTGTACACGCACACACATGTACACACATACCCACCCTCCCACATACACATAAATACACACACACAAATACACACACACAAATACACACACACACACACACACACACACACACACACACACACACACACACACACACACACA
>SZWC01035034.1:0-17527 GCA_023375785.1 Penium margaritaceum | reverse complement strand
TACAAGGCCCGCTTGGTCGTCAAGGGGTTCTCTCAGATTGAGGGAGTTGACTACACTGACACCTTTGCCCCTGTCGGCCGCATGACCTCAGCTCGAGCTCTGTTCGATGTAGTGGCTCAGCATGACTAGGAACTACACCAGATGGATGTGAACAACGCGTTCCTCCATGGCTCTCTGGATGAGGAGATCTACGTGGCTCAGCCACCAGGCTTTGAGGACGGTGACAAGGTCTGGCGCTTGCGCAAGTCCTTGTACGGCCTTAAGCAGTCTCCACGGTGTTGGAACCGGGAGATCACAGGCACCTTGACTCGTGCAGGATACGTACAGAGCGAGGCTGACCCCTCGCTGTTCATCCTGCCGACACCCGAGCATCTCACCGCCATCCTGGTCTATGTTGACGACCTTCTGATTGCGTCTCCGTCCCTGGAGGCCGTGAAGGAGGCCAAGGCTGTCCTGCAGACCGCCTACAGGATGAAGGACCTCGGTCGTGCATCGGTGTTTCTCGGTATGGAGATTGTACGTGATCGCAGACATCGGACACTGCTGCTGCATCAGGCCCGATATGCACGAGTCGTGGGGGAGNGCTTTAGCGATCTCCTTGGTGCAGTGCCCACTGCTTCCACACCCATCACACCTGATGGGCAGGATGCCGTGAAGGTGGATGACC
The DNA here is from genome assembly GCA_023375785.1 of Penium margaritaceum. NCBI lineage: Eukaryota > Viridiplantae > Streptophyta > Zygnematophyceae > Desmidiales > Peniaceae > Penium > Penium margaritaceum. The sequence goes on along the minus strand of SZWC01035034.1, from coordinate 16,860 downwards.
CTACACAGCTGGGGGAGACAGTGGACGTGACCTTGTACCTCCGTCTTATCGGATCTCTGATGTACCTGGCCACGACCACGCGTCCTGACATCGCGTTCGCCGTCAACCTCCTCGCTTAGTTCTCGCAGGCTCCACGTGTGAGAGCTCTTCACGCGGCTGTGCGAGTGGTACGGTATGTGGTTTCCACGCCGTATCTCGAACTCTGCTTTCGTCGGCAGTGTTCGGTGGTCCGTGACGGCTACACAGACAGCGACTGGGCTTGGAGTCCTGACGGGCGCAGTCGCACTGGCTACGTGTTTCTGCTCGGCGGTACCGCTTTGTCTTGGCGAAGCAGGAAGCAGGGCTGCATCGCACGTAGCTCGTCGGAGGCAGAGTATGTGGCTTTGGGGGCAGGGGCTGCTGAGGCAGTTTTGGCTACAGCGCTTGTTTCTTGAGCTTGGGCAGTCAGTACCCGCCATTGTGCTGCGTTGCGACAACCAGAGTGCTCTCGCCATTGCGGAGAACTCTGGTGTTTTTCATGCTCGCACAAAGCACATTGCGGTTGAGCATCACTTCGTTCGGGATCTGGTGGAGCGACGCGTGATCTCCATCATGTGGGTTGGCACTGACTTGCAGCGAGCTGATTTCTTGACGAAGGCACTTGCACGCGGAAAGTTCCTGGTGGCCATTCGTTCCGTTGGGCTTCGCCCCGTGCGTGACAGTCGTTGAGTGTGGGATGTACGTTGCCGTCTCATCTGTCTGTGTCACTCACTATGTGGTTGTACCAGTGCTGCACGCGTATGGACATGCGTACCATCGGGTCATGGGGGAGTGTTGTGCTTTGTGCCGTTCCTGTACAGTTTACTGTGACCACTCGGCCGTGTCCATACTCGTGCAGATCCCTGAGGCAGGCGGCCCTGGTGACACCGGCGCGACGACAGGCGGCGGACTACCCGTCTGGAGCTGACCGACCACTGTTCCAGAGCCCCAGATGTCACCGGGACTCCTTGCTGTGNGTGCGCCGCGGCAGGTATTTATGCCCTGGACCTGTCAGTTGACATCTCTCTCTGCATTTACTAAGCTATTGAAGCTTATGAGACTTTGCGCGTCTCCCTAGCCTGACCCTTGCTGTTTCTTGCACCTGCCTGCTTGCTAGTGCGTCAGCTGACTGGACAGTGTCGCCACGTCAGCAGCAGCAAGGCTAGGAAGCTTCCTAGCAGTTTCTCAGTGGAGGTGCGACGTTTTTGCCGAGGAAGTTCATACTGAGGTCTCCGAAGTGCTCGAGTTTGCTCATGTGGAAGACAGGGTGGATCGCAATGATGTCGAGTAGGCAAGGTCGAGTGACGATTGGGGTTTGCATTTCGCTCAATTTCAAATGGTCCCAACCATTGGGGATTGAGCTTCACAAGTTCCTTTTCTTGGAGTTTGATGTTTGCATAGCTAAAGAGGACACGACCGCAAGCGCTGATTATGTCATTGTTACGATGTCGGTCGGCTGCCCGCTTCATAGCTGCTTGCATCTTTGTGAGGGTATGTCGTGTTTCCTCAAAGATGCTTGCGAAGTCCCCGCGGTGAACGTTAACCACGGCGATATTACTCTAACTCTCTTATCCAGCCGATGTGGCAGCAAGTTTTTCATACCTTGCCTCGAAAGGTAATTTACTAGTTGCGGTGGAATTGGCAGGGTTGTATGCGAGTTCGGCGGTCAGCGGTTTTGCAGCCTAATCCGTGTTGTGTGGCTCGCCTAAAGTACACTGAATTTTTTCAAGCGTCTCATTGGTGCGCTCGGTTTGAGAGTCAGTTCGAGGATGGAACGTCATTGATAGTTGGATCCGACTATCGTAATGCATCATCAGTTTGCACACAAAATGGCTACTGAAACGACTGTCTATGTAGTTCATGATGGTATGTGATATTCCATACAACGTACGATGCGATTCACAAACAGCTGCGCTGTTTCCTCTGCCATCACGATGGTGGTCATTGGAATGAAGTGTGACATTTTGGAAAATCTTTTCACCACGACAAGGACAGCATCATACCCCTCGGGAGTGGAAAGGCAGACCTATGACAAAGTCCATGATGATGTCGGCCCATACTTCTATCGAAACGGGTAGTTGTTGAACCATACCAGGTGGCCGCGTGCGTCGAGAAATCTGTCTTTGACAGGTGTCGCACGATTTGCAGAAGGCCGTCACGTCGTTCTGCATCTTGTCCCACCACATGTACTTCACCACCTTCTAAAGCGTCTTATTCCTTGGCGAAGTGTCTACCTGGACTGGTATCGTGGCGTTCCTCCAGTAGCATCCGTTGTAGTTCCTCGTTTGGAGGAACGACGGCCTGGTGAGTGAATCGCCATAGCCAATAGGCGACGTCAAACCAAAAATTGGTATTGTCAAACCCACCGGACTACTCGTAACCTTTGGCGAGCAACCTCTAGAGGTACGGCCTCGTTTGATGAGCAACCTGTTGATCTCAGCCTCTGGTCGACGTATGAGAGCAGCTTTTAGATTTGTTTTACCAGGCTAATGTTCGATGTCGTAGTCGAAGTTAGACTCAAGAAACTCCATCAATCGAACTTGTCGATGGCTTAGATTTGGCTCGATCTTGAGATAATTCAGTGCGTAATGGTCGGTGTGGAAGATGCATCGTCGGCATTCTAGATAGCAACGTCATGTCTCGAATGTGTGCACGATTGCAAGCATCTCTTTCTTTTGCACCGCGTAGTTGAGTTTTGGCCCGCGTAGTTTTTGCGACATGTACCTCACCAGTTGTTCTCCACCACCGTTGTCTTGGAGAAGAATGGCCCCGATGGCACGATCGGACGCGTCGGCAGCCATGATGTAGTCCACCGTTGGATCCACCAATCGAAAGGCTGGCACCAAAATGAGAGCATTTGTCAAAGAGTTAAGTGCTTCTTTTTTGCTATCCCCTCAATTCCATTTGGTGGTTTTCCAAGTGAAATCAGAGAGAGGCGCTCACACTCGCGCGTAGTCCTTTACGGATCTACGGTAGTCGTTGCATAAACCTAAAAACGCAAGGACATCCCAAAACTTTGTGGAAGTCGGCCAATCAACGACTCCCTCCACCTTATTCCGGGTCCATAGTGATCCATCCGACGCCGATGATATTGCCCAAAAACTCATCGAATGATGACCGAAGTCGCATTTCCAGAGTTTTCCAAAACATTTCTCTCTTTGTACAATCTCAAGAAAATTTCCAAGATGTCCAACGTGCTCCTCTGGGGTGTGATTGTTTACCAAGATGTCGTCAAGGTACACGACGACAAAGTCGTTGAGGTACAGGAAACAAAAGTTGTTCATTGCCACCACAAGTGTTCGGGGGGCATTTGTGAGTCCAAACGACATGACTGTGAACTCGAAGTAACCTTGTCTGGTGCTGAATGCTATATTCTTGACGTCCTTATCCGATTCACAGATCTGATGATAGCCCTTACGTAGGTCAATTTTGATGAAAATTTGGGCTCCACAGAGTTGATCAAAAAGTTCATCTGCTTGCGGGAGGGGTAACGGTTCTTGATGGTGATGTCATTCACTACTTGGTATTCCAAGCATATCAATATCTCTCTCGTTTTTGTTTTCACAAAACATATAGCTGCAGCGTAGGGTGAGGTGGAGGGTCTGATGAACCCCTTCCCCAGCACATATTCCTTCTGCTTCTTGAGTTTGGTTAGCTCATGGTCGCTCACTTGATAGGTCTCCTTCATCTTCGGTGGTCTGCCTGATTTCACATCTGTCTCATGGTCGATGTTGCGTTCCGGTAGTAGCTCTCGGGGTGATTCGTCCGGAAAAACCCCTTTGAACTCCTCGATGAGCTCTGCAAACTCCTTTGGTACTACTGCAAATTTCTCAGGTGTCGAGGCCATTGGTGTCGTTTCGGCCGTTGCAGTTTTTTTTTTCCGGTTCTCATGGTTCCACATGGACTAGCCACGCTTGGGCTCTGCGCTTCAGATATTTCTTGGCCATGGTCAGAGATATCCCCTGGCGTTTTATGGCTGTTGTAGCTTCCTCTGCTACTTCCACCTCTGTTGCCTCTCATAACAGCCGCCGTGTTGTAGGTGACTCAACCAGAGGCAGGTGTGTTTTCTGCCATTAGTGCTTACGTAGACTACTACGCTGGTCTATTCAGCCTATGAATTGTGCCGGTACATGGAATCTCCGCCGAGGATCTTTTTGTCGTTGCTCATTTGGCCAGTCCTCCAGACCGTTACATTGTGTAGATCTCTGATTCAAAGCCGGAGTGGTTTGCAAAGTCGACAGATCTGCAGTCTTCTGTGAAATGTTTTCCCTTCAAACACTCCCTGCTTGGTCTGCAATCAAACCTCCCAAATCATGCCGTTGTTGATGAAATTGTGAGAAGCTCGTCCTTCCAATAGTGCCGATAACATTCTACGACTCTCACAACCCCTCGATTGTACTCATAGCAGAACTCGTATCCTTTCCCGTTTCTTAACTATTAATTCTTTTCTATGAATTTCCCTCTTTTTGATTTGTTGTTGTTTTTAGTAGTCGCGCAACATGTGACCTGACTTCCTGCAATTCTTGCAGAACCGTTGATTGCCTTGATTGACGTCGTCAATCTCAATCAGGGACGAGGTTTTTGCCGACAGCAACTTCCGTCTACCACGATAAGGATTGTGGCCTCGGAGTCGCCAGTCATTGGATTCCTGCATCTGAGCGTTGTAGTCGGCGCTATCAATGCGGTCGTCTTTTGTGATCATTCGTGGAAGGTAGTCTTGGATGCCAAACATGGCGATTGCTCGTCAAATATTGCGCTTGAGGCTGTTGTAGTAGAAACATCGTAGCAGAAACATGTGCTCCAACTGTTGCTAGAGAGGGTTGGACAAACCTTGGCTGTCCCGTGGTAGTGTCGTGGTGATGCGGTTGCAAGGGTCTCCGCTACTGTAATCTTCTTCGACGGGTCACCGTGGCTTGGTGGGTCCTCCCAGGACCATGGCTTTGGGTGTGACTCTCACTTTTGCTGCCAGTGCTACGTCTCTATTGCACAGCTCAGCGAGGGGTCCTTGCCGCTCTGATGCCATGAGAAACTACCAGGAAGGTTCCTAGCCTTGCTGCTACTGACATGGCAACACAATCCAGTCAGCTGGTTCACTAGCAAGCAAGCATGTGCAAGAAACAACAAGACTTAGGCTAGGGAGATACGCAAATTCTCATGAGGTCTAATAGCTTAGTAATGAAGAGAGAAATGACAACGGACAAACACACATCAATCATACCTGTCACAGTGTACTACGGATGATGCATACGACAATGTCAATTTGTCCTAAAACTGGTCCAAAAGCACTGTTTTGGCTGTGACTCTATACACAGGCATTTAAACGTAACACCATCTAAGCCTAGAGATACAAAATCTTAAGCCGGACACTACGACTGGTCACATGTACAGGTTCGGCATCGATGATTGGACACATAATGTGAAACATGTAAACCGAGCTCAAGACCCAGTCCACGAAGAAAACTCTAGCGACTGTAGAAAAACCGCAGAGCACCCAAGCAAGCGCTTTGGATGTTTTCACAACTATCTAGCAGCTACGGGTGGATGGAGCCACCACCCGTAAGTGCTCAGGTGTGAGCTAGGTCCACATCAGGGATCTACACAAGCATGGACACGTTCGAGTGGTCAAAGTAAGCTTTACAAACAGACAAAAATGACTCACATCACAAAAGAGGACTCGTGGGAGGTTTTCGCCAGGTAGTTAATGCGTCACTTGCCTCTCCAAAGGCGTTGCACTCTAATACCAAGTGTGTCGCCGAGCGGAACGTAGATGGTTCAGAAGGATGAGATGCCGGGCAAGAAATGATTTGAGGGTTTGGGATGGATAATTTGTATTAAGTACTGAGTGTACATTGATGACAAGTGTGGAGTGCGTCAAGCACATATATACAATGGTGAGAATCAGAATGAGACATATGTTGGGTCTTTGGTGCTCAATCTGGAGTGCATGACCCACTTCGGAATCTCGTTGGCCACTCACATCTCTATTCCCTCTTGTCTCACTACTCATGGCACACACACACATGTACGAATTGAGTGACCATGGCTACACCTAGGAAGATGTCGTCCAAGAGCGCCCTTGCGGCTGGCTCCAGTCTTATCAACCAATTGACAAGCTACCCAGGAGTGCCCTTTGGCACAAGAATGGCCCACATTTGACTATCTAGTTATTATGTGGTAGATTCTAGGCCTCGTATATTCTCACTACCAATCCCTGCATCATGTTTGTGTGCTTCTGGGTATTTGATTTGGAGAGTTGTATGTTATCATGCTTGCTGGTCCTTAGGGGGTCACCGTGTCGGTCTTGGGCCGTACACTGGTGAGAAGCCAGGCTGCCCCAGGCCAAACGCGCTTGTCTTCGTCCCTTGCGTATTTTCTGAAGTGACAGGGGTGGTGAGTTATTTGGTCCCACCTCTCGCTTCCTTGCATCTCGTGGCATCCGCTTTTAGTCCTCTAATCCCTACATGCATCAGCAAAACGGTGTCACTAAACGGTGGAACGACACGCTAGCAGACGTTCGCTCCCTTCTCTCCTCCTCCGGTTAGTCTCCTGTCTTTGATTTTGAAGCAATGTCTTACATGAATTGGATGTGGAATTATTTCCATCATGGTCCTCTCGATCACCATGTCACCACTTTTGAACGCTCGAAACGTCTTTGTGCCAATCTTCACCTTGACCGTGTCTGGGGATCCGTTGTCTCTGTTTGGCTTCTTACGGACCACCGGGATGGTGAACTCTCTCCTTGTGGTTGGCTTTTTGTCTTCCTTGTCGTCTCCCCATTCTCCAAGGAATGGAACTTCTGAAATCTGATGCGGTGTCATGTGATTGAATATCGCGATGCTCTATTCTTTCAGCATTTTTTTGAGCGCGACATCCCCCGTTTCTCTCCAGGATCTTTCCCTCTGCCCTCTTGGCATGGGAGAGGCACTTCTCCCTATCAATCCTCTATTCTCCCCACAATTTGTCCCTCGCCTGCCTCTTTTGATCCTATCCCTGCGCCATCTCTCTCTTCTGTACCGCATGCCGCTTCTGAGCCCTCTTCCTCAAATGCACCACCGCCATCTACCTCTGAGCCCTCTACTTCCTCTATACCGCATGCTATCCTAGAACCAACTGCCTCCTTTGTGTCGCTTGCGGGCTTGAGCCCTCTGCCCCTTCTGTTTGGCCTGTTGCTCCTGAACCATCTGTCTTGCCTGCACCACCTACTGCCTATGCTCTTCCTGTCTCTTCCGTTCCCCCCGTTTCTCCTTACACTTGGGGTGGTCGACTCCGGGCACTTCCCTCTCACTCGCGCTCTGTTGTCTCTGGTGATCCTTGTTTCCGTGCCCTTGGCTTGGTAACAACCTCCTCACCCGTTATTGCATGTGTTGTGCACCCCAGTACCTCCCTCGGCTACTCTCTCATTGAGCAGGAGTTTTGCTTGGCTCTTGACATGTCCGTCATTGGGTATGGTGCCACATGCTTTGCAGCTAGTCCGTGACCTCTTCCACCTGAATCCCTGATTGTGCAGGGTGCTCATACTGCTTCAGACTCCTCTCAGTGGGAGCATGCCATGTAAGCGGAACTTGATGCCCTCTCTGAGCATGGTGTCTACGAGTTGGACGAACTTCCTCCATGATGTAAACCAGTGGCATCAAAATGGGTGTACCAGCAAAATCTGAATTGTGAAAACTCTGTTGGATGATACAAGGCATGACTTACAGTAAAAGGGTTCTGTCAAGTTCCAGGGGTTGACTTTAATGAGACATTTGCTCTGGTTAGTGGCTATACCAATAATAGGATACTGCTCAGCCTCGTAGCCCAGTAGGATTGGGAAGTGGAACAGATGGATGTTAATAATGCTTTTATCCATGGCAAACTAGACGAGGACATCTACATGGTGCAACCACTTGGCTTCACAAATGGAAAAAATCGGGTTTGGCATCTGTGCAAGTCCCTCTATGGGCTTAAGCAAACACCATGATGTTGGAACCAGGAAATTACAGCGACTCTAGAAAAAGGGGGCTTAAGGAGGAGCACTATAGACCTCTCCTTGTTCCTTTGTGCTCCCTTTGGACCACTCATCGCTATCCTTGTCTATGTGGGTGAGCCTCTATTTGCCTCTCCTAACGTCATATCTCTCCAGTCCGCAAAGACTCTCTTGCAGTCAGCATACAAGATGAAGGACCTCAGTCCAGCTCGTGTCTTCCTAGGCATGGAGCTAGAGCAAGATCACTCACACCGCACCTTACACGTCCATCAGGGTGCGTCTTTCCGTAGCCAAGGGGAACGGTTTGGACCACTTCTTCCGGCTGTTCCCTCAGCCTCTACACCTATGACCCCAGTGGGTCAATCACTGCTAAAGTTCTGTGATCTGTCCAAACTAGGGGAGACAATGGACGTGACAGACTATACCATAGTCATTGGCTCCCTGACGTACATCGCCACCACTACTCGTGTTGACGTTGCCTTTGCGGTGAAAATTCTTTCTCAGTTCTCCCAGTGCCCCAGAGAGCATCACTTTGAGGCAGCATTATGTGTGGTGCGCTATGCGGTATCCTAGGCAAAAAATGGGTTGTACTTTCATGCTCAACCCTCAGTGCTTGTTGATGGATTCAATGACAGTGGCACATGAAACTGATGCACGAAGTAGAACAGGATACATGTTCATGATTTGTGGGAGAGTTGTCTCATGGAAGAGCATAAAACAAGGGTGTGTTGCCCACAGCATACCTGAGGCTGAGAATGTGGCTCTTGACGCAGATACGTGTGAAGCCGTCTGGCTCAGACGTTTGCTATAGTAGCTATGTGTCCCGTTTTGTTGCATCGCTTTGAGCTGTGCAAATCAAAGCACAAAAGCCATTGTAGAAAACAATGGCATGCATCATTCACGCACCAAACACATCAATGTGGAGCATCACTTTGTTCACGAGTGCATTGATGCTGGCATTGTCCACGTTGCTTGGATGGACACGCGGCCACAGATAACACACTTTCTCACCATGGCTCTTAGCAGAAATGTTTTCAAGTGTGCTTTCCATGCCGTTGGCCTGACCTTTCCCCATGACCCAGGCTGAAGTGCTTGATCTCTCCTTGTCTCGTTTATCTCCTTCGCCCTTTACAGTGATGTGTGTGTGCCATTTTCCACTACTTGTGGGGAGTTTGCCTCCGGGTCATGGGGGAGTGTTTGAGTCTCATTTGCCACTAACATCTTTATTCTCTCTCGTCTCACTACCCATGGCACACACATATATGTGCAAATTGAGTGACCATGGCTACACCTGGGGAGATGTCGCCTGAGAGCGCCCTTGCTGCTAGCTCCAGTCTTATTAACCAATCGACAAGCTACCCTGGAGTGCCCTTTGGAACAAAGGTGGCCTACATTTGACTATCTAGTTATTATGTGGTAGATTCTAGGGCTCGTACATTCTCACTGCCAATCCTTGCATCATGTTTGTTTGCTTCTGGGTGTTTTTCTGGGGGTTGTAATTTTATCCCGGGTGCTGATCTGTAGGGGGCCACCGTGTTGGTCTTGGGCCGTACACTGGTGAGAAGCCATCTTGGTTGATTCTGAGACGACCGGGCTCGACCCCCAGGTGGCGGTGTATGCTCACTCGAGCATCTGTTCAGTGTGGGTGTGCTTTGACTCTTGCTCTCCAACTCCTGGTACTTGTCTGAGTTGTAATGAGTCTTTTGAAGGCGTGCATTACCACATCCATGGCATGTGACACTAACTAGCTCATTCCCGCTCGTTTACACTGACTCGGAAGCAACTCACTCCAATAACTAAAGCCCCATGAATGGCTTGATTCAAGAAGCTCCGCTGAGAAGTTGGGGGGCTTACAGAATATGGAGGCACTTCTTTATAAAATTCCAACGCCGCGGAGAAGCCGAACGAACGATATCAAAAGATCCATAGAGTTCGCGACACTTTTGTCAACCGTTTTAGAAGGTGGTTGAAGTTGTGAGAAACTTAAAAAAAGAACATTGGAGGTTGGGTCAGGTGGCGACAATGCATAAGCCAGTCGGCGCGAAAATATTGAAGTCGTCGCACAGTGGGCAGTGAATGTAAGGGCTGAAATGTCCACTCGCAGAGTTTAGGGACTCATATATGTCAGGGACATAACAAGTTCTGCATTTAATTCATGCTGCCAGCGGTGAAGAATGTGGTTAGTAGTGGTGGGGATGTCATGATTTTGAAGGTGGATGTTGAAAGAAAGAATTAGGATATCGTACTGACTGGCATATTCGCTCCCCTTTTGGAAGGGAATTTAAAGATTTTTGTATTCTCCTACTTTGCACCTCTTTTTTTGGTGAACAATATATCCCACTGTTCAAATCTTTCCAGGCTACATATTGCGTTCTCTCGGGCGAGTTTTCGAAGTTCGAACATTGATCTTGAAACATCAAGCGAACATCGAACGGTTGCGCGCACTCGCAACTGCAATGAGTGCGAGTGCGCTTGACCATCAGATGTTGACATGAAATTTGGCTTCCTTTTCTCCCACTACGAGTCTTTTCCATTGTACTAATGTCGCTGTCTTTCTCCAGTGTGACCAAATCACGAGGGCACTTGAACCCGACGTTTTGAGAATGCATTCAAATTTAGATTTTAAGTCAAAAATTTTGGGCAGAAAAAATAATCCGTATAAATTCATAGCGAAATCACCCCTACGGAAAACAGTTTATGTAGGAACGCATGGGAGAGCAAAAATAATCATTTGGAGGGATTCTGCCAGTTGGTATGGTACTTCTTCACCCAAAATTCGAATTAACACCCTTGTTCAGGCCCGTCGAACTAAACAGTTGGGCCGTTGCCGCACCGTCCTTGCGCATGCAACACACGACCCCGAACGAAGCGCGCGCGCATCCATGCATGCCTTGGCACACGGCTCGGCCCCAGGGAGAGAACAAAAAGAAGGGGTTTCTCCAGTGACACCTCTATCAAGGCGTGACTTGAAAGTCCGGCCTGTCTCCGGCCTGAACATCACCATCACGGTTCGAATTGCGGCATCATACTTCTGCTTTCTGCGTCATGCTTGCCGCAATGGGTTTGCCGCAAGGCGCGAGCACTGGCCATTGGTCAGTTCGAGACCTAAAACCTAAAATCTTAAAACCACCAAATGGCCAGTCGTAGCGGTCCGAAAAAAGCCCATTGCGGAAAGCATGTCCGACCCCGGCCTCAAGGTGTCCCGGTTTGAGCATCTTGTCACGAAACGACCATCCGCGTCCGAAATCCACAGCGTGTGTGCAATGCTCTACTGCTGCGGCGTCGTCCGTGGGCCATTCGTCATCCCATAGCATCTCTCTCTCCAACTTCACGGTCAACTGGTGCAGGACCGCGAGTACGACGGCGGGAGCGCCCGGCGACATGCCATGGGAAGGAGCTCCCATTCCGTGCCTCCTCCATGGTGGGAAAGGGTCCCTTCGCTTCCGAAGCGAGAGAAAACGTGCCGTCTTCTTCGGCGGTGTGGCGGCGCACTTCAAATCCGAAGACGACGAGGGAAGGAAAGCAGAACACGACCGAGGAATCCACAAAGTCCCGATTCGACGCGTGGACCTTGTTCCACTTCACCCACGATGCCGCTATCATTTGTTCGTTGGCGGGGTGTGCCGTCCGAGCACCTTCGCCATCAATTTATATCTGTTTTCTGCCGTCATCCGTCCATCCGTGGCCATTCACTTATCAGCGACTGCAACTCTTTTGCCGTACGCAGGCGTAATGGCACAGGGAAAAAAACAACGGCGATGACGCACGAGATCTTCTGAGGATATTGGCACCGTTACCACGTACCATTTGTCCTGTACTTTTGTCTGTAGCGGTTGCTAACTTCCAGAGTTGAGGTTTCAGAGGCGGAAAGAGGTTTGATGTTTACAAAAACAAAGCTGGAAGCTGGGCGCAGCGACTACCAGTTGACCGCGTAAAGATACTACCGTGCTGCAAGGCCACCGCTCGAAAGAGTTCAAACTAGCAGAAAAAAAAATCGTTTAAAACTTCGAGTAGGAGGTCGTTGAGCGTGCGGCAGCGAAAGTGAAGCAGGCGGCGGCCAGAGAAGAAGGGGGCAAGTGGGGGTGTTGGAGATCTGCCGGCGATTCGTGAACCATCGGGAGAATTTGCTTCTCCGAGCATTTCACTCGGCGAAAGTTTCGCCGCGAAACCGATTGAAATGCTCGTTCTCTGTGCGACGATTGATATGAATCGCAACGGAAAAGGCTCAGAGCACACGCAACAGCACTTTCTTTTCTTTCAGCTAAAGAGCACGCAAAACGCGTGGCCAAAAAGCTCGAGTTCCATTTTGCTCTGTCATCCCCCCCCCCCCTCNCGGCTTCCGCAAGACTGGTCGATCACTTCACGACTTGTACGAGGCTGAGAAAAGTCCAAAGCGACAGACTGCTTACGACTGATCACCGCTTTTCAGTGACCGACGCCGTTGCCAGGCTCACAATCTCTCGAGACACTTTGAAAAATAAAAAAAGGTCGAGTGCTTACGTAGCCGCAACCACCGTCCAAGAATGGATCCCACCTCACGGCCTGCAATCCCCCTCCTTTCTCCAGCCATTCGGATCTACACTAGCGCGGAAGACTAGGAGAGGAGGAAGTTCCAGTGAGGCGCATTTCTTTCGCTATCTCCTTTTCCACGGACTGCCACTCGCCCCTTCTGGGTCACCCAATTACGTTGATCAGCTGACTCCCCATCGGTGATGAATCATCGCTCTCAGTGACACCTGCCGCGCTGTGTTCGACGCAGGCCACGTCGGGCTGTGCCTCAAACTTGCCGCGTACCCTTCTCGCTTTTCTGATTTCCTCATCGTTCGTCTGAAGAGAACACTCTTGGGCGCCATCTTTTCTCTGCCGTGTTCAAGGACATCAAGAAAGGAACTGGCTCCTCTCCCCCCCCCCCCTCCTGCTGCTGCTGCTGCTCCTCCTCCTCCTCCTCCTCCTCCTCCTCCTCGTCCTCCTCGTCCTCCTCGTCCTCCTCCTCCTCGTCCTCCTCGTCCTCGTCCTCGTTCTCGTCCTCCTCCTCGTCCTCCTCGTCCTCGTCCTCGTCCTCCTCCTCCTCCTCGTCCTCGTCCTCGTCGTCCTCCACTTCCAGCTGCTCCCACTGCTGCTACAGCTGCTGCTGCTGCTACTGCCGCCGCTGCTGGCAGCACCGTGCTGCTATTGATACAACCGCTGTTGCCGCTGCTGCTGGGCGTATTGCCGTTACCTTTTAGAGATAGATTCGCTTCCACTCGCGGAAGAACAGGATTCTGTGTGCCAGAGCAGCAACCTTTTGTCATGGCTTCTCGAGCGGATCGCGCCACTCCAAGTCCAGAGCGCAAGGGGGAGCATGTGCGACGTTACTGGGATCTGAATGTCCCTCCAGAAGCAGATGCGGATGTTCTAGAAGGCATGGAGGTGATAGAAGCAGCAGCAGCAGCAGTAGCACCATTGCAACCACCACCACCACCTCCACTGCCACCACATGGTGATTTTCAGGCTGCCGCGCTAGGCCTACCGTCCAGCGCTGTGCCAGCCCCTCATCTTCCACCCTCTGCGCCACCATCACACCCTGGAGTGGCAGGCAGCAGCGTCGAGGCCGCAACATCAAGCTGGGAAGTGTTCCGGCCACAGCCGATCACGCTAATGGGTGCACTAGCACCAGCGGTAGCACCAGCAGGCAGATCATTGGGCCATGCAAAGAGAAAGGAATGGGATCTTAATGCTCCCCCAAGCCCAGAGGCTACACCATCCCCAGCTTCAAAGGCCCCCTGGATGGCATTCTCCTCCAGGATGGCTCAGATGGGAGCGCCTCCTCTTCGACCTGATGAACGCTCCTCGAAACTTTCCAGGTTAGCTCCGCAGGCCGCATACCTTGTCATTCCAGAAGATCCTGGTCCAGACTCTGGGTCTATGCTGAGTGTATCTTCATCTTCCATTGGTTTCAGGAAGAATGAAGAAGGGGGGCTGCTACCACAAAGAGGAGGCCGAGGAGAAGGAACATGGCAGGGGATTGATAATGTAGTCCAAGGAAGAGAGGGAGGGAGAGGAAAGACCGGGAGAACATTGACATCATTTGGGAGAGGAGATGTATCTCGTGTGATGATGTGGGATCGAGAGGCCGGTGGGGGCGCACTTCTTGCTGAAAGCAGAAATCCAAGAGATTCTCCTGCAGAAGAAGAAGAAGGGCCAGCATCTGAGGAAGCTAGAAGGGTGAGTGGAAGTCTGGTGGGAAGCAGAAGCTGGAGCATGACATCGTGCAAAGTCCTTGAGCATTCCTACACCAAACAATCCCCGTCGTCCCTCCAAGGAGGAGAGCAACAGCGCCCTGCCATGCATCATGATGCGGCTGCTTACTCTGGGTCGAAGAGACATCTGCTAGTGGAGCCCCTAGAGGAAGGAGAAGGGGGGAGAGGAGGAGGAGATGGTCACACACCTGGAGGATTTGACAGGGGAAGCAGCAGGGGAAGGAGGCGGAGGTTGATTGCCACAGGGGAAGGGGAAACTGCACGTGTGGAAGAGCAAAGGAGTGAGAAAGATGAACGGCAAGTTTCTGGTGAACAGAGGTGGCTCAAAGACAGCCCTCTGTCAAAAGAAGGATTGCAGTATGGGGAAGGAGTGCTGAAAAGCCAAAGCCTTTTAGGAAATAGAAGCCGCAGCATAACCTCGTCCGAAACCCTTGCCCATCGCACCACCGCTGGTGAGCCCGTGGAGAAACAAGGGGTGAAGGAGAAGGCAATGGTCGTTGAAAAGCAAGGACAGAGGAGAGGAAAGCTCCATAACAAGGCTCTTCAACCACCTCTTCAACAGACAGATGTGCCAGGGCTCTGGCAGAGCAGGTTTGCGAACCCTCATCAGAGTGAACGCGTGAAGAGGGCACCGAGTCCTCAGCCTCTGTATGCAAAGCCACTTCTGAGCAGTGCTGAACATGTTCAGGATCTCAGCAGCACAAGCAGCTCAAAAGGTGCCATTAACTCTGTAGAGTTCTCCACACAGTGCAGCAGCAGGGGTGGTGACAGGAGGTTGGAATCCATGGCTGGGCTTGACACAAAGGTCAGTTCAAAGTTGGGAATACAAAGTGGTGGAAATCTGGCCCTTCAAAGGAATGCGAGGCTGGTCAAAAAGGAGGCTGCGGGATTTCCTACGCTAAGTCGTCGGGAGATGCCAATGCCAGGCCGATGGGGTGTGCCAATGTTTGGTGGTGGTGGTGGTGGTGGTAGTGGTGGCTGTGGCGGCGGTGGCGGCGGCGGTGGTGGTGGTGGTGATGGTGGTGGTGGTGGTGGTGGCGGCGGCGACAACGGGAGCGGCGGCGGTGGTGGTGTTGGTGGTGGTGATGGTGGTGGTGGTGGTGGTGGTGGTGGTGGTAGTGGTGGCTGTGGCGGCGGTGGCGGCGGCGGTGGTTGTGGTGGTGATGGTGGTGGTCGTGGTGGTGGCGGCGGCGACAACGGGAGCGGCGGCGGTGGTGGTGTTGGTGGTGGTGATGGTGGTAGTGGTGGTGGTGGTGGTGGTGGTGGTGGTAGTGGTGGCTGTGGCGGCGGTGGCGGCGGCGGGGGTGGTGGTGGTGATGGTGGTGGTGGTGGTGGTGGTGGTGGTGATGGAAAAAGTGGCGGTGGTGGTGGCATTGATGGTGGTGGTGGTGTTGGAAGTGACGGCAGCGGCAGCAGCCGCGGTGGCGGCGGTTATGGTGGTAATGGTGGTGGTGATGGCAGTGGTGAGAGGCAGTTTCCCGGCTATCCAGGACAGTTAGCAGCATACACTTTGGCTTTCATGCACCACGGTCAAGATGCCTCTGGATCTTCCCCTGGATGGACAGAAGTGCAGTCTAGTACTCTGGCACTATCTGCTGGTGGTGCTCACATCTCCGCCACCCTCACTCCAGTGAGCAAGGGTGGTGGCATCTTTCGAGCAGACACCAGAGGAGAAACATTTGAGAAAGGAGAAGAGATGAAGAGCCCCAGGCATGAAACATCGGAGGAGAATGCCATGTTGAATGAAAAAGCGAAGGAAGGTGGCCGAGGATTGGGTGGTCATTGGGGGCGCTGGACTCCAGGAAAGGAACCAGCTTCTGGCACCACTTTGTATTCCCCTGGTCTTCACCTAGGGGGCGTGGTAAGGAGCTATGGTCCTCAAGAAGGCAGGCTTCCAGGGGCAACAAGACAACATCCTCTTCAAAGGAGAAGTTGGGAAAGCTGGTTCAGTAGAGGGTGTTCAACAACTGGACCACTGACAGAAAAATTTTCGGCACAGACTGTGCTGCGACGTGATTCGCCATCAGCGACAGACACGTCTCAAGGAACTGAAAGCAGATTCCAGCATGCCATGCAGATGGAAGCTGTTCAAGAGGCGCTCAAGAATCAAGGGGTCTGGAAACCAGACCCATCATCTCCTTCCCAGTGATGAACGTTTTTTTTTGTGTGCATATCTACTCTTACTGCTGATCTTCAACTATCTTCAACTACAAGTTCTGATGCACGTGATCTACTGCTTGCTATTTCACGTTTCAAAGGACCACCCTATTATTGCAATTTCCAGTGGTGATATTTGTCTGGTGTGCTAAAAAAATTAAAATCTTGAGAATTTCTTATTGCACGAAAGGGAGATTGAAGTAACGTAAAGAAAATGAATACTTCATGCTTTTATCATGTAAAAAGGTCTTTACTTGTTCATTTTTTGGGGCTAAAAAACATGACCTTCATCATGCAATCATGATTAGCAATCGCAATCCCTCCATCCCTCCCTCGCTCTCCATCTCCTCTCCGTCTCTGTCTCTGTCTCTGTCTCTGTCTCTGTCTCTGTATCTGTATCTGTCTCTGTCTCTGTCTCTGTCTCTGTCTCTGTCTCTGTCTCTGTCTCTGTCTCTGTCTCTGTCTCTGTCTCTGTCTCTG